>CAJQZN010041118.1:150738-174553 GCA_907164685.1 Colias eurytheme | reverse complement strand
GGTTGGCAACCATGGCGATAACTCATTTAAAAATAAATTTGGAAAATAAAAAAGTGCACGGATCATAATGCCTCATTCCTTCGAAGAAAAGAAGAATATTATCTTAGTTTTTCGTTCTATTACACAACGCTAAAATATGATAATAATACCATTTTTCAATATAGATACCAATCTCCACATCTAAAGCTAATAAAAAATATTATGGGGCGATTTTTCAATTAAAATTTATTCGCTGAATAACACAACCATTTCAAAAATTTGTTCTATTGCCCGACTTTAACTTTTCCATGTAACATTTTTTATATGATTGTGTAATGCTTTATTGGGCGGATAATTTTTAACCAATTGAAAAATTGAAAGATTGAAAAATCGCCCCTAAATTAATTAAGTTCTATACATCTTGTTACAATCGAAAAAAGTGTTGATTGACGGGAATTTTCTTTTGTAGAAATAGTCTACATTTCTTGGATTAATTTTCTTGAATCAATTTTTACCAGTTTTTTTTTATTGTGAACAAAATGATGAGGTTTATACGTGGAATACCAATCATGTAATATATTTAATATAATAGGAGCGGAACAAAGTATCGATAGAGCGCTGTTCTTAATACATTATGAGTTGTGTAATAACTATCAAAAACTTAAGCCTGTAATTACATAATATGGGAAAAAGTACAAATAGAACTTATCGGAAATCCTGTTAGGAGTCGCTTCATAAAGATTTATGTAGTCAATTGAATAAATGGCATACGTAAGATTTCTAGACAGATTTATTTTCAAACTCAAACTCAAACATTTATTTATTCAATTAGACTTCTTCTAGAAGCACTTTTTAAACGTCATTACATATTTTTAACATTTACTTACCACCGATTCGGAAAGCAGTATTTAAAATCTTACATATCCTATTTATTAACGTGACAAGGAAATTCAAATATTTTATTAGAATAATTTCACAACACAGCCTTATTATTGTAAGTTTAAATTAGAGATGATTATGAGATGTAATGTAAATGCTTGTACAAATACTCGATAGAAGTAGGATATTTATCTATGTTTTAGTGTAAGAAGGTACCTACTTTAGGAATAGAATACCTAAGTAAGTACATATATAAATTATTATGATGCTGGTGTGCTATAACATTTGTTTAATAAGTGAATAAGTAATTCATAATTTCTTGTGTTTTATTGTATGCGGGTCTAAACCTAACTACCTAACTTAGCAGGTACCATTAGATTCTAATGATTATAAAATAATAGTTTTCGAATAAATTGAATGAAACGAAATTGCGTAATAAATTCATTATAATATTATGTAATGGCTTATTTTCTATGACATTTTTCAATTCCAAAGTTTTGAACCGACGACTTAGGATTGTTAATAATGCTGCAAACTAGATTAATTTCTATGGTAACACTAACAATAAAATGTAAAGTGTAAAATTATGAATTTCCTTTTGCCTTACCTACCATATCTACCTAATAATTTTGTACCTAAATTAAATAGTAGTAAGTAGGTACCTGTAGTTTTTTCAATTTGAATAAAATGCAAATGTGAAATTAAGTATAGGTAAGTTCAAGATAAATGTTACCTGCACGTCCTTTATTGTGTATAGTGTTATTTTTAATAAATATTTTAGTGACTATTTTTGTATTATTTTTCTTCTAATCATAAGTAGGTACTTAGGTACCTAGTTACCTA
This sequence comes from Colias eurytheme, assembly GCA_907164685.1. NCBI lineage: Eukaryota > Metazoa > Arthropoda > Insecta > Lepidoptera > Pieridae > Colias > Colias eurytheme. The sequence goes on along the minus strand of CAJQZN010041118.1, from coordinate 172,852 downwards.
TAGCAGTATTTTTGAACTGAAACTCCTTTATCGGGGTTGGAAAAAAATTTAGTGTAACATTTTTTCGTTACGCGTGACATTTTTCCGTTACGCGCCATCTTTTTCTTATCTCTAGCACGCGTGATTCGACGTATTTCTGTAAAGTTGCATATAGAAAATTATTAAAAAAAAATAAAGTAAAAAAGAAGTTTCACTTCCTACGTGTGTACACTAGTACACGCTTTCATTTTTTTTTCTCCTTTTCTACGGTAAAGAACATAATTAGGTATTCATTAACTATTTGAGGCAGATACAATACAATTTATTGAATGCACTATGATTAATAATTTCACACATTATTTTTTAATTATTGGTCACTCCTAATATTATATTCATAATATTTTTTAACAAAATAAGTATTTGATTGTGTAAATAATATTATCTACATTAAGCTATACAATATACATACTTAATAATAATTAAACTTGTACATCTGTTATATGTATAAAAAAACAACAATATTTCAACTTAATAGTTTGTGCTTAATATTAAAACAAAAAGTTTGTTTTAGTTTTCTGTTCTAGTCTTATCTTTCTCTCCTTCTTTTTTTAGAGTCGTAACTAGTCGTAGAGTTCAAAAAAAGCAAAAAAGAATGGTATTTTTGTTTTAAATAATTATCTTATATTATGGTGTTTCAACATGATTGGATTCGTTTCGGATTCGATTGGATGGATTCAAGGTTGTCTGGTTATCCATGTCAATATCAGTTCAATACTTTTCCATGGGACTGATTTTGTGGCAAGTACTCTACTTAATAACATAGACCTACACTCACAATTTAAATACTGTATACTATTATAATTATTTAGGATTAAGTTAAGGCCACTGCGATAATAAGACTTGCTAATTAATTACTATTAAAACACCTCAATAGGTAATTTACGAAAGTTACAATCAAAGATTTTGAATTTTACTATTGGTTTACAACACTTACAAATATAAAGGTCAGTACCTATGCATTAGGCCAGATCCTTGCCAGATCACATAGATACACTATAATTTTTAGTTTTTACTATGTACCCTGTGGTCTGTGGACTGTCAACGTCAAGTGTCAACAGTCAAGCTCAAAAAACGAAACCGCAAGGCGCAAAGTGCAAACGCCAAACTCCAAATTTAATTGCTGTAACAACTCAGGAATTTGATCAATAAAAGTTGAAGCAGTCATCGGTCCCACGTACAATCGTTTCTGTTATAATTTGCAGAGTTTATATATTATTTTTAAACCCAAAAGATAACGATTATATCAGAAACGATTAGTGTGTAAACTGTAAGGTGAAACGGCAGGTTAGTTCTTTAGTTACCTTACGAATATGATTGTTGTAAATTATTTTGCGAATATGTGTTTTGCGAAGTAGAGTGGACAGAGCAGTTTTTTTCCAGCTGAATTGTCATGCCTGGAGGCTTTTTACGTGAGGCGAGATCGTTCTTTATGTGTACCTAGCAGTTTTACAAAAGGCTTAGCTCTGTTTTATGTTGGAGCGAGTCTCTTGCAAACCTGCAACATTCCTCGACTTATATCTGTGACCGACAATGATGTGTATATGATTCACACGCATTTACATCTAGCGATGGTAAAAATCCAATTGTGTGCTGTCAATGGATTTTTAGAATTATCGCCATGTGTAAATGCTCGCCTACTTTCTATGAATATTCTTCATAATTTTTGTTGTGATAGTACCTACCTATAACAGTTGGTTTAAGAATTTTGAAACAAATTCCTAGAATTATTGTAACTAAACTCACTAATAAACAAGTTTTGCCTGACGGGACTACTTTTATTAATAAAATTAACTACCAATGTTTCAATATTCTTATGTCTTTATCTCTGGTGTAGTAATTCCTGAATAATTGTGGATCTTAGTTTTATTGTTGGCTTATTATTTTTACTACAAAAATGTGTGAAATAATTTATTTTCGAAGAACAACATTCTAAAGCCGGCATGTGAAGACATAAATTGAATGTTTTTTTTAATTTATAAGTAACTCTATTTCTTAGTAATTGTGTGGCATATTAAATATATAATATTTTGTATTATTATTTACTGATCACATTCATTTTCTTACAAGACAAAAACTATACCATACATTTCCATAAATTCAGCTGAAAGATTTCAGTATTACTCATTCACTTTTATTCTTTTTTATCCTATTAAAAGATTCATGTTGGCTAAAATTGCAATAAACCTGTTAACAAATAAATGTCTTTACTTTTGCATAAACTGCAATTTTAATATAAGTACATAGTCTTCCTATATTTTAATTGTAATGAATTGATGCTGATGTGGCAAAAATGTACTGTCAAGATTTACATTGCTATAAAATTGATATTCTAATTTTTGAGAAAGATGATTAATATTTTAAAAGTTAGACATAATCCTCTCCAAAAATAAGCATAGTTCAAATATAAAATTTATGAAAATATATAATTTTTTGTAGTTTCTACTTAATTAGTAAAGTATTGTAATAAATACAAAAGTTCTTAAATTATTGAACATTCACTTTGATGAAAAAATTAATCTTATTATTTATATGTATGTAGCATAATATATATGTGTATATATTTGTAAAGAAACAACATGATTATACTAATAACTTTTTTATAGATTTATAAATTGTTTTCTTGGAAATTAATAACATTACTTGTCTACAAAAAATTGACTGGAAGACTCAAGGACCCTAAAATATTATAATACTAGCGGTCCGCCCCGGCTTCGCCCGTGGTACATATTTACGTTTTCTCTACATAAAAACCATCCTCGTACTTCAAGGAATATAATAAAAAAAGAATTATCGAAATCGGATCAGCCGTTCTCGAGTTATGCGCTTACCAACACATTTTGCGATTCATTTTTATATATAAGACTAGCGACCCGCCCCGGCTTCGCACGGGTGCAATGCTGATACCACAGCTGATACTAAATACACTACAGAAAAGCTGTGAACGTTGTATATAAAAACATAGCGGCCCGGCCGGCCGGCCGGTACCGCCGCAAACGCTACGTCCCGCAATTTTTAAATCTGTAATTATCTTCGAAAATATTCACTTAAATCATACGGTGTAAAGTGCCATATAGATCTATATTAAATGAACAATGTATTCAAGGTATTTAATTGGTTAAGGATTAATGCTGTATTGGTGATAATCGCTTCGAAAATTAGCCATTATTTGTCGTAAAAAGTAAATGACATAAAAATGTTATTGTGGGTTATCCATAAGAGATAGACATATACCATCGCGGACTTTTCTGTAGACCTTTTCAATGTGTATAATACTTAGTACATTATTTTGATAAAACTCATAGGGTTCAGCCTGCGTTTGCAATATAAGCGGAAACAATGTAATTTTTTACGACATCTCATTAGAAACCTCAAAAATAACAGTACTTCTCCACTATTTAATGGATGTTATTATACATATAAACCTTCCTCTTGAATCACTCTATCTATTAAAAAAAACCGCATCAAAATCCGTTGCGTAGTTTCAAAGATTTAAGCGTACAAAGGGACATAGGGACATAGGGACAGGGAATGCGACTTTGTTTTATACTATGTAGTGATATTCTTCAAATAAACATTAAATACATATCAAACAAATTCTATCCATACTAAGATTTATTTTATCTAATATATATTATATATTAGCTATCATATTATATCAATATTTATACATAATAAGTTGCATGTTCTGATATGCACGGCAATTTATTAATATATGTTCAATATTATTAAGTTTTGAATGTTACAAGGGAGTAGCTAAAAACCAGGTAGAGTATAATCATTATATAAAATGGAAGCACTAAAAACTGTTGAACTTAGTAATTTTTTTAGGTAGAAAAAACATGAGTGAGGTAAATGAATGTCCGCCCAGTAAAAAGGCGAAAATAGAAAAATCTGTTGTAAATGATGAAAACCCAGATTTCACTGAAGATACACAGGCAGATGACGATCATTTTGTGATGGATGATAAGTACAATAACTTTGTGACGCCAGAGGAATTGCAGAAGTTAAAGGAGTTCAAAATTCTGGACGAAGTCAAGTCTGACGATGAGTCAAGTGATGGCAGCTCGGTCACGTCTGAGGGTATTGTATTGTAGTATAATATAAGAAAAGTATTCTTTATAGTTATTATTTTAAAATTGATAATGAGTGAATTAAAAAAGAAACAAAAAAGGGGGAAGTTGGGGTGCATTGATACATGGGGAACATATATACAGTCAATATTATGCATGGTAAACAAATGACTTTAGTAGAGATGCCTGCCATGCCTTGCAAGGTATGATAATGAATAATGTATGATAATGATTATACACACTAACATGAAGCAATATTAATTAATGAATGGCTCTTGGCATGTGAAAACCTCATTCTGATGTTTGCAACAAAATTATTGAAGCATGCTTAAAGATGTGATTCTTGTTATATATTTAGTGTAATACCGGTGATATATTAAGATATTTGTAAGTACATAATATGTATGTATATGTTTACATTATGTAGACTTAAATTTTTTCTGTTTATAAATTGCTTAAATTTTATAAAATATTTATTTCTATTGAAGTAGACACTACCAGTGCTGTCGGGGTACATTATATGTATCAGTATACCCTCAATGTTTAATGTCATAATTAGGTCTAAATATTTAGAATTGTTTCAATCTGCCTTAACTCCCCCTACAAAGTTAGAGTTATAAATGCTTGATTGGATTATTATTTGTTTTGTATTACAAAAATTATATTCTCCAGAAATACCAGAGGAAGAAATAGAGAAAATGTTAGAAGAGGACTTGCCAGAAGATTTCAAAGGAGTTCCTAAGCCAAAAGAAAAACCATATATTTTAAGGTCCAAAATCATTATGGAAGGTAAAGTGTAATAAAAGATATAAATAATTGCGTAGTTAACACAGTTTAAAAATGTGAAAAAATTCTAAAAAATGGATGATAAAATATAGCTGCTAATTTAATTTTTTAAACTGACCATTCACCATATTGATAATTGTGTAAACATTTTAAGAAATTAAAAGTACTGAAGTACTTTTATTGAATAATAATAATTAATAAGCCCAAGTTTTAATATTCAATGATTCAATCAAGTTTTAAACACCATGCAAGAAAACTTAAACAAATCAAAGCCACACTTACTTCTGGAATATTTATTCCAGAAATAATTTCTGGAATAAATAATCATTTATTAACCTCCACATAACAGAACACACAAAATAAACAATTAAGTAATTATATAATAAACATTCTGGACATATTTTACAGAAAAGGGTATAAATCCCTTCGAAGTTCTACCCCTAGAGTGGATCTGCGCTCGGCACATGAGCGGCATACCCGTTTATATGCACCGGCCGAGTCGGGTAGTTACGCTTGCTAAACCATATTGTCTTGGGAAGAGTAATATTCAGGTAAATTAGTTACTTAATTACATATTGGAAACTATCTATACTCTTCTCTTTTCTTATTTATTATTGAGTAGATATGTACTGTATTTTAGCAATTAAGATTATTTCTAATTATTCTCTAAGGTAATATTATAAATTTGATCCGTATTTTGTGTATACATACTGTTACTTTAGTTGCAAAGTATTCATATTGTTGATATGTTTCTAATAGAAAACAAATAAATTTCAGCGGCACGACATTCCAATAAGCGCAATTCCTTGTCTAGCGTACAGAAGAGCTCTGGAAGAAGAAGAAAAACAGAAAGAAATAGATAGAAAAATACAAGAGCAAATTGAAATTGCTAACGCACAAGCGAAAAAAACGGAAAAGCCCAAAGGATTGAACAAGTTAAACGAAAGATTGGCCTTTAAACCCTATGACATATCAAAGAAAACTATAGATTTAGTGAAAAAAGAAAATAATGTTACTGTATGCCCGTTTAGAAATAGTTTAGAAGAAAATGTCACAGATACAGATAAAATAAATAATGATGTCAATGATATTACTGGGGAGGACATTACGGAAATAGGTTGTAAGAAAATTGATAACAAGATTCAAATTAAAATTCAACCTATGACAGAAGACTCTAACAGTAATAATGAAGAAGCATTTCAATTGAATGAACCACAAGATATTAAATGCAATACCAATATTAATACAGAGAATAATTCAAATCAGAAAACTGGAGAAACCGAAAAAACTGATGAAAATGCGGAAGCAAATAAAATTCCTTTGAATATACAGCCAGTTATTTTGCCGGGAGGAGTAGCCATGCCGCCGCCTAGAGTTGAAAATGTTAACACAAGTTGGAAAACTCAACACCTAACATATGACCAAATTAACGATTATTGCACGAAGTTGTTCCAATTTAAAACAGTAGAAGTGATGCAGTTTAAGTAAGTTGCTTTAAAATATTATAAATACGATTTTTAAATTTACATTTTTAATATTTATATTGTTAGACTATGTTTGCAAGTATTACAGACTTCCCGAGGTTATAAGGGTAAGTTCTAAATTAAATAAGTTGTAAAAATACCTTATCATATATAAAATTCTCCTTTCGCGGTTTCGAAGTTAAACTCCTAAACAGCTTGACCGATTATCATGATATTTTGTGTGCGTATCGTGTAGGTCTGAGAATAGAACATTTCTATTTATAAGACACACACCTAAGTGATACGAGTAAGGTAGACCAACGTTTGCTGGGACAACTAATAATTCATAAATTTAAGTAACTTTTGAAAAAATTGATGTCAGAGTATGTTTATTGAACTAAATGAGTATTCATGTATTAAGTTTTTATATATTTATTTTGCAAGGCGTTGGGCGGACCGTCGGAAATACACAAAAGCTAGAAAGGCTTTGCAACACCCCACTTTACCAGAAGGAACAAAGCTTATTACAATACCCAATAATGGACAGGAAAATGGTAAAAATTACATATTTTTATGTCAAATTATCTCACAAATGTAATTATATCACATATGCAAATACTTCATTGAAACTATTTATTGAAAGCAATGGTAGTCATTATCATTGTGACTGTAAAATACAATATTTCATTAAAGTTTGTATGTTCTTTTTCTCACCAATCCCTATAATTTATTTTGATGCATAGTAGCATTTCTAAATACACAATAACATTTTTTATTCAGTACGTAGAATATAATCTTGCCCAAGTACCTCCATTTCAAATACGCTTTAATATATTATTGTTAAATTTCTTCTGTCCGCCTATAAATTAACACAGTACACACAGACACAATACAGACACAATGCAATAAAAATCAAGTGATAATCTTAATTTTTCAGGAGGAAAAGGCAAGAGAGACTGGGTAATGAATATGAATGGCCGGTGTTATCTATCTGTCTTCCATGAATATGTGTATCGAGCATTGCATAAACAACCTGTATATGAGTTTACACAACTAGGTATGTTACTCTATCTAGATATAAATAACTTGATTGTGTACATTTTCAGCTGTTTTGATTGAAACTTAAAATGAGCTTTCTTCCATACGCAACAATTGGAGTTAAACGCCCAAAATTTATTGTCCGAGGCAAAACTCTACCTACGCGTCTATTGAGCAGAGTTTTCCAACGAGCGATGCGAGATGACTTTGAACAGTACCACCCAGAAATAAGGTGTTAATTGCAATGAAAGTTTTATACAACGCCTCTAGGATATTTTGACGACCTCACACGACTTAGGCTTTGATGATATTTTAGGCGTCTAGTTGTTTGTAGTTCTGAAATTTGAAGACATTTTCATAGCGATTGTGTGTATATTTTTTTATTACACGGTTTATGAATGATACCTATTTTTATACATAATACCTACATTTGTATTTTAAGCTATTGCATAGCTTCTATCGTTTGCCTTGAGCGCGGGGACCGAATCCAGAAATTCCGTAAAGTAAAAACCTCACGCTCCCCACTCCGACGGGCGCGGAGGTGTGGCTTGAAGGCATAGCATGCAATAGCTTTACCGCGGCAGTCCCCGAGTGCCACACGTCTTTCTTTTGTTTTTTTGAAGTGAAAACTTCTTTAGCGGCGTTGAGCACTTTTTCTGTAATAGGTATAAAATCTTAAACTCGCGTCAGGACACGTGACCTGATCGAAAAAGCGTAAGACGGATACCATTCCAAAATATCAAACATGCTCAACGTTAATAATCAAGTTTTCACTTCTGCCGGCACTCCCGGAGTGCAACCCGTCTTTTTTTATTACACGGTATATGAATGATACCTATATTTATACATAATACCTACATTTGTATTTTTTTTTCAGAAAACGCGTCAAACCCGTACCAAGCGACAGTATTCATTGGTGACATGCGCTACGGAGTGGGCTATGGGAGCAGCAAGCGGCAGGCTAAAGCGGCAGCAGCGAGGGCTTCCATACAAATACTCATACCGGAGATGAACGAAGAGATTGCCGCTCCTAATTCTAATGAACCGGACTTTTCAGTATGTAAATTAAAACTATTACCTACATAATATAAGCTTGACCGCCTCCTTGGTACAGTGGTTGACGACCGAGAGGTCCTGGGTTCGATTCCCGGTGGAGACGAAGAAAAAAATGTCTCGGTCTGGCAGGACACAGAAGGCTGATCACCTACTTGTCCCTAAAGAAAATCGATCAGTGAAACAGGTGTATAATGCATCTGCCCCTTACCCCACTAGGCGACATGGGACTTCACAAAAAAAAAACATAATATAAGCTTAAAAACACCACTGCCAGAAATCATCTTTGCCAGAAAGACTGTAACACATTCGTACAAACTTTCACGTTTCCTATTAGTAGGAAGGATGGTATGAGTCATAACAATGCAATGGTCGAATTTTCAGCCCTAACAATAGTAGTTATAATGAAATCCTCGCATAGTTTGATATTAGAAGCAGGTTACAAACAGAGGCGGCTCGTGACAAAATTGTATGGGTGTTCACTTGAGGCGAAATTTATCTTTCACTCTTATTGGATTTCGTATTAAGCAATGTACTGAATCTTGTTTCATAGGAGCACAATTTCGTAAGGTCCGTTTCGCGCGTTACTTATGAAATGAACAAGAGTGTATGTAATGATGTATTTTATTTGTAAGGTACCTCTTTTATTCATATTAATATTGGAGTTTTTACTTTTGTAAGTGTTTCTGCAAGCATAAATACATAAAAATAATACCATTTCAGTTCTTCGACTACGTGGGTGTAGAGGATCCCCGTATTGCTGAGTTCTGCGCGGCAACTTGCGAACCGTCACCACACGCTATACTGCGTACCTGCTTGTTGCGGAATTTCGGCGCTAATGATAGACATATTAATGTCAATGTGAGTATTGTGAAGTGATTTCTTATGGAAGGTAATTTGTCTCGTTTCATGTGCATGATAGCAACTATGGAGTTTCTTGCCGGTTCTTCTCCATAGATACTACTTTCCAAATCGGTGGTAAATGTAAAAAATATGTATTGACGTTTCAAAAGTGCTTCTCGAAGAAGTATAATTGAATAAATAAATGTTTGTGTTTGATAATATAATGGAATTGAAGGTACAAATATAATAATTTAACACAGAAATGCCCGCACACATGCACAAATGGTACGCACACGCACTTATATACGCATCCATGTCACGTACTAGTATGCTGTTTTACAATGTATTTTATAATAGATAATACCTCTACTGACTACTTGATTAGACTACGAGAATAGCACGAGTATTGATCACATTTACTTAATTAATTTGTTCATTCAATTTTATGACACAATGAAGTAAATATTTCTACATTTTTTGAAGTGAAAACTTCTTTAGCGGCGTTGGGTATAAAATCTTAAACTCGCGTCAGGACACGTGACCTGATCGAAAAAGCGTAAGACGGATGGATATCAAACATGCTCAACGTTAATAATGAAGTTTTCACTTCTGCCGGCACTCCCGGAGTGCAACCCGTCTTTTTTTTTAACCCAGTTGTTACTATCGTTCTTTTAAAAGGACGCACCATAAATAAAATTATTATTAACAATGAGGGCATTTTTGAAAAAAATGTTTATATTCATTTGGCACCTCACGGTTGTAGGAATTGGAAAATTAAAGTGTTGTGTCGTTTTATAACAGTGGTATATTTTTAAATTATTTTAGAATTTCTGCCATTTTCCATTGATAAATCAAGTTAACTGTATTATCAATAAATTACAACAAATTAATTGATTTATTTTAAATACACGTAATTTGAAACGTGTTTTATCAGAAATATATATTACCTACTATTAGATTACATTTTATTTGTGATATTTATGCAGTTTTAATTGCCGTCCTTTTAAAAGGCCAGTAGTAATATGTACTACTAGAGAGTACTTTTTTGCGCATGCACTCTTTGAAGAGCATCACAGCATCGGCGAAGCCATGGTGCCCTACTATGGCGGCCATCCATGCAAGCAATTCATAAGAGGGAAACCGATAAGATGGGGGTATGAATTTTGGGTCGGAGCTACACGGTTAGGTTGCATAGTTTGGTGTGATCCATACCAAGGACAATCGAATGATGTTGGTAATCAAAACAAATACCAAAAACCTCTGGGATTGCGTGCAAGCGTTGTATTACAGTATGCCGATGTACTGCGACAAATATAGGGCAAAGCTGCATTCCATTTATTTCCATTTATTCAGTTTATTTTTTAACAACTTTTTTACGTCCATTCATCTCATTGATGAACTTCGAGTACGAGGAATAAAGGCTACTGGCACAGTACGTGAAAATCGCGTCGCGAAATGCCCTTTACCTACTGTCTTTGAGAATTGAAAAAGACACAACGAGGTACATTCAAGCATCAATCGACCAGAGCAGAACAAATTTATTTTGCAAATGGAATGATAACAGTGTTGTGACTGTTGCATCAAACTTTGATACGATTCAGCCTGTGTCTACAACGGTAAAGAGATTTTCACAACAATAGAAGAAAAATATACTTGTAAAAAAAGTACGAGAAAATGGGAGGGGTGGACAGATCCGACCAGAGCATCGGTTTGTATAAGACATCTATCAGAGGCTAGAAGTGGTATTTTTCTTTGACTTGTCATGGACTTGATATGGAAATACATAATTCTTGGCAAATATATAAGTAAAAGGGGGCCATTATGATTATCTCCACATTTGTAGAAGTGTTGTAACTGCTCTGCTCGAAACATATAAGAATGAGGAACGTAAAGGTGCTAGAGTTTCCATGAAACCTCTCGATTTGATGGAAAAGATCACATCATTAGGTACAGAGACAAGCAGCTTCGGTGTATAGAATGTCACAAGAAAGTCAATTTCTATTGTCCTAAATGTAATGGAACCTTGCATCCTAAATTATGTTTTGAAAACTTTCATATTGCTACATAAATATATGTAAAATGTGTGTTGTCATTTTAATATCATAGTCTACCTACTTAGTAGTACATATTACTACCGTCCTTTTAAAAGGACACCATTTTCCGAGATTTCCACGATAGATAAAATTTTTATACTATTTTTCCAGTTAAACTTTTTGCAATATGGTCACAATATGTAAATTTCACCTTAATATGATAACAAAAATTGTTTCAGTAACATCTGGGTTAATACCCACTATGTCAGTAGAGTAAACTTTTACATCAAATTATGGGATCATTGTAATGATTACAGGTGAAAAAGCTAGAATTCCAGAAAATTCAACTCACCATGCAGGTTGGGAAACACAGCGCTTCCGTTATTTGTAAAAATAAGAAGGCGGCAAAACAACGGGCTTCTCAAGCCATCCTACAGGTACATTAAAAATAAAGTAATTTTTTCTGTTTATACATTACAAAGTTATATATTATTATTTTATGATTAAAATGAACAAGTTTCCTTGATCATCATCGTCCTCGTCGTTTTTATGTAACTAACATAAAAATGACAAGGACAGTCCGCTAACAAATTAGTTTAATACTAAAATCACTGAATTTTAACGAAATGATAAATGATTTCGCATCAACTCTGTAAAATAACATAAAAATAAATGTTTTAAAATGTATTACAGTCGCTCCACCCGCACATTCGATCATGGGGTTCCCTCCTACGTCTCTACGGTTCCCGATCGATAAAAAGCTGCAAAGAAAAGAAACTAGAAGAACAACAAATAACATTATTACAAGATAAAGCAAGAAGGAACGAACCAAATTACGCAGTGCTCGAGAAATTGCGAAATGAAATGCTCAAATTACGTGCAAGAGACGAAGCAGTGGTTCCAATTGGAACATTAATGCTAACAGAGGATCTGCCAACACATTCTGGATCTAATTTAAATAATGTAGACTTGTAGGACACATTCAAATTATAGTTTTTAAGTGTGAAACGTGAAAAAAGTTCGTGATAAAAACATAATTTTTAAAGAATAGAAAAATCGCGCCGGGGTGTTTTTTTATATTTAAAAATTTATATTTGTAAACTGAATATCAAATGTATTTCATTGTGGAAAAATGTGATTATTTTAAGAAATTTTAATCGTGAGTGAGTTTATCTGTCTACTGAATATTAATTGTAAGTTTTGAAATAATGACGTGCGTACCCTATGCAATAAATTCCCACAGAATATTATTAATTATAAGCATTTTAAGAGCATAAATAGAATTAAAAACTCGATTCATGTAATGTAAACTAGTGTTCCTCTAAAATGAACCGATAATCAAATATTTGTCTATTTTCTTATATATAATTATTAGTTATTAGGAAGTATATGCTGTGTATAATTCACTGCCAATATACGTTTAATATATTAAGTTTAAGGGCCGATTTTTCAATGCTTGGATAAAACTTATTCGTTGAATAATGTATAAAACTACCATTTTAAAAACGTATTCTCATTTTCCGTATTTGACAGTTTACGTGACATTTTAATATTATCGTGTAATACTTTATTGGACGGATAAGTTTATCCAAGCATTGAAAAATCGGCCCTAAAAATATCAGTCAGGTATTCATTATTCCCGTTAAAAACAAAAACTTTATTAATAAATTGTGAAGATAGGAATATATTTTGCGCCAGAACTCAATATTAGAATGTAAAAAAGCACATAATAAGTATGTAAGAAGCATTTATTATATTAAGTAATGCATACATTTATAAGGATAACAATGCAGTATGTTGTGAACGTTTCTGAGATATATTATGCCCAATAAATTTAGGATAGTTAACAGTAAATCTTAAGCAGACCTTCGTCTAGATATTTTGAATAAGCGGTTCCCCGTCGGTTGTATTTTATAAGATTTTCAAACTAACACAGATAAATGCGATAAACCAGGAATCTTGGAATTCCGTTTTTATGTTAAAAATTACTCCAATTGTGTTGTGAATCACTACATAGTATAAAACATTGTCGCTTTCTCTGTCTCTATGTCCCTTTGTATGCTTAAATCTTTAAAACTACGCAACGGATTTTGATGCGGTTTTTTTTAATAGATAGAGTGATTCAAGAGGAAGGTTTTAGTATATAATTTATTAGGTTTTAGACAAAGCGGGCGAAGCGGCGGGCGGTAAGCTAGTCCCTTATAAAAAGTAATTAAATTTATAAAATACAATATCATTGCAGCAACCTACTTAGTTTATTGTTTTTTTAAGTATTATCATACTATGGCATCAAAAGAATTTTTATTAGGTAATATTTCGCAGGTTATGATGATGATGTGATGTAACATCTATACCTAGTACATATATTATTATTAGTCTGTGTCTATACATTGAGTTACTATGTACTACGTACTAGAGTGGCTATTCCAAACAAAAACATTACGCACGGCCGCGCCGTTGTGGTGTGTGAACTTACTGTTGAAAAGTCACTCCTCGGGCTTTGTTTGTAAGGAACTGTTAAAACAATATCTCAGCACACACGAAGGCATTTTGAAAAGAGCAATAACACGTGTTGACGTGGCAAGCGGGGGGCACAGCCTCACAGGCTAAACTAGTTTGTGACGTTTGCCTCTAACTCGTGTTACAAAGATTGAAGTAGCGATGTCTTCTCTAGACTCTAGTACGTAGTACATAGTAACTCAATGCATCTATAATATTTTTAACGCTACTATGTATTAGTGAAGATTATGCCAATTTTCCATAAACTTTATTCTTTAGTAGTTAAGTAACTATAAATTCGAATTAAATGACAACAAGATAAATATAGAGAAACTAAAAAGTGCTCGTAAGTTATTAGTAAAATTAACTTTTTGACAAACGATTCGCCATCTTTCTGGGCCTCAATATTTCAGTATTTTTGGAGTTATAAATTTATAGTCAAAGATTTTACTTAATGTAGGGTAGTACTATTTCTATATGCAAAGAAATGGTGAAGCAAATTATTATAAATAAGTGAAATATTATCAACTGAATTAGTAAGTCAATACCTAATAAATATTTTTTTCAACTCAGACGTTTTAAAGAAACAATTTAATTAGGGTTAGTAATTGTTAAGCGGGCTTTTATGTAGTGTATAAACTTGAAATAAGAATAAAAAAATTGTTAACCAAAGTTGTAGTATTATTTTTCTCGTAAGATTTTCAGAGATGTGATTTTGATTATAACTACAAAAAAGATATTATTTAAATGTAAAATCGCTAAAGTCGGGATTTTCCCTCTGAATTTTAGCTTTCTGTGCTTTCTCAAGGGTCATACTGTCTCTGAACCAAATTTCATCCAAATCGGATCAGTGGTTTAGGCGCGAAGAAAAGACATACATAGATACTTTCGCATTTTTAATATAAGTAGGGATGCAGTTATCCCTCAATCTTTGGATAGAAGATACATCACACAGTGAAGATTTTAAACTTTACGCTTTAGTATTTTTATTAAGTGGTCACTAAATGCCACAAAATACATGCCCTAAATGCCATAAAAATGGGAACCCAAGAAGTGGAAACCACATGCCCACATTTTTAGTGCGCCAAAAGCGCCTCTTTTATGAGACTTCTTTCGCGGCACGCAAACTAGTGGTCTATGGTTGATTATGACGTCAGACGTGACAATTGAACAAGTCTATGTCTAGACTGGAAAAAGTCAAAATTAGACTAGATTTCACTTGACACCTTGTGAACTTGTCAGTAGGGATGTCGATTCATTCCAAAAAAGATCGATTCTTAAATCGATTCGAATCGTAACTTGATAAATCGATTCATAAAAAAATCGAGGTCTAAAAAATCGATTTCTAAAAATCGATTTTTTTCAATTTTGTATTTACAATGTAAATATAAATCCATTTTATGAAAAACAAGAATGGTACCATAATAAACAATCTCTGGGATCACTTATCAGTAAAATCAGGAATTTTTTAGTTCAGGGAATTAGATAATTACAATTATTTTTATTACCATGTAACTATCAGATCACATATTATAAAAGAAGATATTTATTTTCTAAATGTATTTGTTACATTAAAAATTCAAGAGAGTAGATAACATTGTCAAGTCTACTGGTATCCAAGCGGTTCCGCTCATCACTTGCGATGTTGCCGGCAATCGAAAAAAGGCGCTCACAGGGATCAGATGATCCTACGATACTCATAAACATCACGGCTATTGAGTGAACATGGTGATAAATAGAGTTTGTTTGTTCTTGCCAATAAAGTATGTATATATCCATTATATTGTGAGTACATTCAGCTAATTCTAAATATATTTTTTTTACCATAAAAGAAAAAATAGAAAGTCGATTTTCAAGGGTAAAATATCGATTCACTGAATCGATTCAGTACGACATATCGATTTAAAAAATCGATTTATTTGGTCCGAAAAATCGATTCTCCGATTAATCGATTTGAGATCGACATCCCTACTTGTCAGTACCTACTTCACGATTAAATACAGGAGGTGTTTGTCTATACTTTCCAAATATTGTGAGTGAAAACTTTTATTTCGTAGGTAACTACTATTGCTTACGATTACTTACTTACTAAGTTCATACAAAGTACAATTAATATAAATCGTAAATCTACTTAGTGGCACCGAGTACGTACGTAGATTTCAATCGAGAGAATAATAATTAATTAAAATGATAATTCTATTTTTGTTTATGCAACGAGTTTCGTAGGTACCTATGTAAAGCGAACTACTAGCCGGTTGTTGGATTTGTTTTGATCAACATATTAATCCATAAGTTATCAATACATGGGTTAATCTAGTAGTAATAACAATAATAAAATTGGAATGTGTTTTTTATATTTAAATAAATTTTTCCTACATGAATAATATGCATGTGTATTGTGTACGCTGTTTATTAAACAAAAATAGTATTTTTTTAATTTTTGTCTGTTTGTCTCATGTCTGTTCCGGCTAATCACAGGAACGGCTGGACCGATTTTGACGGGACTCACTGACAGATAGCTGTTGTTACGAATAGTAAATTAGGCTATTTTTATACAGATATTCCCACAGGAACATTCCACGAAAACAGCTCATTCATGCACGCGGGGGAAATCGCGGAGCGCAGCTAGTGATAAATAAGGTGAATACTAGGTGTAAATAAATCATAATTAACATTTTTTGACTTATAATAATAGCTATTCACTGAAAAAAAATATTGCTATATATCACATATTTATTTGATCTGAGGTAAATTTAAGTACAAAATCCTTAAATTAAAAAAAAAAAATTGTGAAACTACACTAGACTTTCAAAATAGGTAAGTATTTTGAATTTACTCTTGTGCAATACGTTCCGAGTAACTATTGCACAATAGTACAATTTCATTTAAATTATGTTGATAAGATAATGATATCAATCGACAATAGTCGATAAATATCGTTCTTCTACATTAAGATCGTTAAATTATTATAATTAAATAGGTATATTTACGTAGCTATATAGACTTTAAGAGAAAATGCGTTCGGTAGGTATTTTCTCCATACAAGCGCTCCCGTCTATTTGCCCCTTGATACTTTTTTATAGAAAAATAATAATCTACTTCTTCCATGTTACTATGTTCTCTCATTTTTTAGATAATTTATTTCGCAGTCGGGCAAAATTGGGTAAATATAGAGTAGAAGAGCAAATAGACGAGAGCCTAATCTCAAAATCGGATAGGTATTTTCCTTTTAAGCCACAATTCTCACTTGGCTCATACAATACAAGAACAACAATCTTAGCTAACTACTCGACTAACATATACCTACCTATATTCTGGTCTTCATAATATACCTACAAGACACTATAATTTTTGTATTACCTAGATGCCGATTCGCTGGGGAATAGTAACTGCGGGCAAGATAGCCCATGACTTCACTAGCGCGTTTAATTCCTACCCGGGGCAAAAAGATGGCGTGATTGCAGCCGTCGCCGCACGGGACAGGCAGAAGGCAGAAGAGTTTGCGAAACTCCACAGGATTCCGAAGGTCTTCAACAGCTATGAGGATATGGCGAAGAGCGATGATATTGGTTCATATTTATATATATTTTTTTAAAACAAGCATTATTTGTTGAACTACCTACGCAAGTTTCTTTGGAACTGGTTGTTTCGATTCCATCAGTTTTTTTTACTAAGCTCGTTTATTTAATTACTTATTTTTATTGGTTCATCGTAGGTTTAACACTATTTTGAATTCAATATTATGATATTGATAAAGCTTAAATCTTAATACGATGTTAGCGATAATAGGTACATTTTTACAATATTACTAAACGTTTTTCTCTTGGAAATTCCGTAGTTATTCCCTAGCTAATTAAAAGTTAACATTAATAAAAAAATCATAGATCGAAAATATAATACACGATGTTTATTTCCAGATATCGCCTACATTGCTTCTCTAAACCCTCAGCACTATGAGCACGCAAAACTCTTTCTAATGTCTGGCAAACATGTCTTATGTGAAAAGCCCCTGTGTATGAACTTGAAGCAAGTCCGAAGTCTGATAAACATTGCTAAAGAAAATAAGCTCTTCTTAATGGAGGCTATATGGTCAAGATTCTCTGCCCCCTACCTCGCTTTGGAAAAAGAGATCAAAGATGGAAAACTGGGCGACGTGCAATTCGTTGAAGTTAATTTTGGATTGCCCATCGCTGATGTAGATAGACTTAAGTATGTGTTGTTTTGGATAATATTGTTAAAATATTTTATTAACCTTTCACCTGACGCAGTGATAATATGTTGTGGAAACAATTAAGTATAATATCTATAATCGTGTGTGGGATTTTTTTTATCTAAAAAAACACCTTCCTAATTGTTATACCTATTATGAAGTTTTCTACTGAACACATATTATAATAATAGCAATCGGTCCAGGAACCGAGTTATATACCTAAGTCCCTTTTTTATGTCTTCTTTCTTTTGTTGTCACAAAATTCCTCAGAAGTTTGTTTTTGAACTGTGTCTAATAAAATCCTCACAGGAAAAAGGAACTAGGCGGCAGTGTACTCCTAGACCTCGGCATATACAACCTGCAATTCGCGCAATACATATTCAAGGAGGAACCAATCCACATACATGCGTTGGGGGAACTGAACGCGCATGGAACAGATGCCGCGTGTACTGCAGTACTACAGTACCCGGGGGGCAAAAGCGCTGTGCTCAATATTACCTCTAAAATACGCTTGTGGAATAAAGCTACTGTGTACGGGACTAAGGGGAGAATTACGGTGTGTTGGTTAAGTCATTTTTGATTATAGTTTTATTTGTTTCTTTAAATGTACAATTGCACAATGTATTTTGTAATATAGGTACCTACATTGTATTGAACTGTCTCTGAAAATATTGACCTACTACAAAAAAGCGATAAAAGAAAGAATTTGTAGTGTAAATGCTAATTTTAAAATTGTTAATTTTGCAGGTCCAAGATCCCTTCCATTTCCCAACTGAACTTATTCACGTTGACGGTAAAGTTGAGAAGTTCAGCTTGCATGAGTCGCCAATACCTTATAACTTCGAGAACGGATCTGGCTTGGTTTTTGAAGCGCTTGAAGCGATGAGGTGTATTCAGCAAGGTTAGTTTCTCATTTATACACTTTTTTTCTAAGAGCTATTAAGCACTGTCGACCAGTCGCTGGCGACTCAGTCGCCGGCGACTGTGACTTACTATAGTTTAAATAGGGGCTGGCGCACCAGGAGTCAGTCGTCCAGGAGTAAGTCACAGTCGACAGTGCGTAATAGCTGATTATGTGCTATATTTTAATAAATTTTATTAAGATGATTATGTGCTATATTTTAATAAATTTTGAATCTTTTTCGTAAGCTGGCTAGCTAATCTTAATATTTTCTATTCGTGTTACTAAAGAATGTTATTAAGGTTCAGAGAAATTTAGTATAAAATTTAGAATTCTACTACCTACTTAATTACATTCTACTAATCTATAACTCGGTTTTGGATAAGTCTCTTTGACTTAAACGCTTATAATTAACATGCAATAAACTTTTCAGGATTGTTCGAGTCACCGCGAGTTCCACATAAAGACAGTCTCCTCTTGGCCAAACTGGAGGACACAATCCGCAAACAATTGGGCGTGCATTTCGATGTCGATGATCAAGAATTTGATAGCTGTTTATAATAATTATTGGTGTAACTTAGAATTTATATCTATTATAAAAAGTATGCGTGAAAAATAAATTTTATTATTTATTACTCTTCGTTTTATTTCTCTCGGGTCTCGTCATTGCGTATGTTTGCGTGAATGAGCCGTTTCAAACATTTGAACAGTTTCCGTACTGCTCGTATTCTGTTTACTGTGACGTTGTCGTGCAACATGTCGATCTTGCTGCAAGCCGAATGTTGGCAAGTGGTTACGGCTTAAAATCATCAAGTTTGTGCAATAAAAATAACTTACATCATAATTAATTATTATCACCGCAGAAATCGGTCTATTTGTATAGAGCTACGATGCCACAGACTTTCCCTTTTTTTTGCGCTAGGTGCGCATTTGCTATTGGAAACGAATACTCCGATTCCTTACTAATATTATTATGTTTATGTATAATGTACCCAAAATTATAAATATGCAAAGTATGTTTCTCTATATTTTATTTGCTTTTGTCACGTGTCGTAGCTGAGCGAATCATTGTATGCATTTGTGTCTTGAGATACCTAGCAGGCTAGAGAATCATTCGGATCCACCTTCATGTGTATTTGAATCAAACTGAAATTTTTCATCCCAACTTTAATGTTACCGATGTATCTATTCTTACTTATTTTTGTACAAACTGTTAGAAAATCGGGAGCATGTAAAAATCAATAAACATCTATAATGGTTACGGGAAATACAGGTAGGTACT
Source organism: Colias eurytheme (assembly GCA_907164685.1). Taxonomy (NCBI): domain Eukaryota; kingdom Metazoa; phylum Arthropoda; class Insecta; order Lepidoptera; family Pieridae; genus Colias; species Colias eurytheme. The sequence continues at coordinate 152,635 of CAJQZN010041118.1, read as the reverse complement.
TAAATAAAAGTCAGTTCCTATATATCATCATTTTATTTATATTTCGTTCTTTACAATTCTAGTACAATTGAAATATCCATTCTTAGTATAAATAGAGTTCTATCTATTCTTACAATCTAACAATGTAGGTCAAACAATGAGGTTGTTTTTTGCATTGTGCTAATAATATAATAAATCTAGAATATCTAGGATCTAAAGTACTAGAATTAAATAATTTTCTTACTATACCCACGTTATATAAGTGGTTACTGTATTATAAATTAAAAAGATATATTACATTAGATTTTATTGGAAATTAATCTCACTAATTTCATAAATATCTATTTACAATGTATTCCTAAAATGATTAACACATTCATATCTATATTTCTTCTAAATCATGTTTTACGAATTAAAATTATTTTAATAATGATAAATTAACAATAATAATAAAGTTATCACTAAAATTATCTATATTTCGTACCATTTACAATAGTTTTATTCCTACTTATTGGCACAGGTTTTTGGATCAAGATTCATGACTACTTAAAGCAATTGTAAGAATGTTCTCCTACCTAATTAATTTTATTTTTAATATATTTGTGTATATTCTAAATATTATATATTTAAATTGTGCTTTTAGGAGATATATAGATATACATTTTTACTTAATAATGTATGGTAACTTATGAAACTATAAACATTAAATGGGATTGTTTTTTGTTTATTATGTACTAGCGGTCCGCCCCGGCTTCGCCCGTGGTACATATTTACGTTTTCTCTACATAAAAACCATCCTCGTACTTCAAGGAATATAATAAAAAAAGAATTATCGAAATCGGGTCAGCCGTTCTCGAGTTATGCGCTTACCAACACATTTTGCGATTCATTTTTATATATAAGATTTGTTTCATAGAGTTTTTGTGCTTTTATAATGCATATTATATAATAAAAAATGTGTAATTAATATTTTCAACATTAAAATGTTGAAAATAATCGCATTTCAACATTAATATGTTGAAAATAATCGCAATATTATATATTACAAATGATTAACATGATACTTAATTTCATTCTAAATGATAAAAATGATTATTTATTAATGCTATAGCTCTAACACTTTTTGAAAGATAATATTTATTTAAGAGTTAAATTTAAAGATAAACATATTATATATTTTTTGGATTTTATGTAAATTAAACTACTAGTAAATTAATAATTGACCCGATGTGGTCATACATTAGATAGATTAAACACGATTCTCTCGTCCGTTACTATTAAAAATATTAATAAAATCATCATGAATAAAACAAATTTTATTTATATCGAGCAAATATACAGTTCCAAAATAAAAACAATATGTTATAATATTATTAGATATTATATTGATAGGGAGAAATTAAAATTATATTTACATTTTTCAATTAATGTTTATACAATGCGATTTAACTAAGAATAGGAAAGTCAATAAACCTTTAATGTCATTTTTTATATGACATTCATAATTTGATCAAAATCAATTGTGAAAGTTATTTAAAACTAGCTTCCGCCCGCGGTTTCGCGGTGTTTTGATAAAAGGTAGCCTATGTTCTTTCTCAGGGTCTAAAGATTGTCTGTGCCAAATTTCATCAAAATCGCTTAAGAGGTTTAAGCGGGAAAGCGTAACAGACAGACAGACAGACAGACTTACTTTCGCATTTATAATATTAGTAGGGATTAAAAAGATACCTCGGACGTTACAAAATGATCCTATTCTTTATTGAATCGCATAGTATATAACATTAGTAAGTAGTAACTTAATTATTGGTAGGTACTAAATAATTAGTTTATTATGGGCCAGAGCCTGTACGAGGGATCAGAGTCTCTTCCGTTGTGAATCTGTACTCCCACTCTTGAGGGGAAAGCGGGAGTGGGGTAA
>CAJQZN010041118.1:121981-140738 GCA_907164685.1 Colias eurytheme | reverse complement strand
TGCCGCCGCCATAAAGAGGTGCTTTACAATGGCTGTTATTTTTAATATTACGTAGTTATGTGTTAAATTAAATTAAAACTCAAAATTATTCACTTTCCTTTGCATTCAACTTTTTTACATGTAAATTTTTTATGACAATGATTAAAAGAAAAACGTGGAAATTATAAAAAGGTAAAAGATGATTATAAAAACATACCCATATTAATTGCCTGCCTGTGACCGCGCACCTTGTCATCAAAAACGCCTACCACTTGTTTACAAGCTCCGATATCATTTTTATCCCCAGAGTTAATTAAAATTTGACAGCTTGTCCAATTTATATTATCGACTTTTTAATTAATTGACCATTCGGTATTTGAAGGACAAAACGTCAATATTGACGTCTTTTCATATTCGGGACACGCTTAGCTAAATGATTTTATGAAGCGTGATTGAAAAATAACAGCCATCGTGTGCATAAGTTAAATTATGTGTTTTAAGTAAGTGTTGAAAATTAATTAATTAAGTTTTGGCATGCGATTGGTCAGATTATATTGGTTATTCAGAGTAATGTCAGATGATATTAAAATATTTCTGAAGTAAATTAATAGGCTTATTTATGTTCATAGATAAAGTTAAATAAATCTTAAAACTATGGTCAACATTTAATTCTTTTTCGTCCATGAAATGTAGGTACATTATTCGTTAGATAAATAATTATAATATTATAATAATTTCCATCACGTCCTCGAGCAATTCCATATTTTATTAAAACGCCAATAAATTGGTCGCAACAATCTAATCCCCATATTCATTAGAAGCTTTAACTAATTCAAATTATAAATGAGTTTAACTTTGTATCGCAGGGTAAACTTCATCAGGGTAGTAGCGGCTTAGCAATTTGCGATTTCGGTTACCTCATTCATTAAACTTTACAACCATTTCAGGTTTCAATCAATTTCATTCATAACATTTAGGAGAAGATTTTATGTGATTTAAACCAATATTACTCTTTCTTTCCGATTCTACTCCGCAGAAATTGCTTTCCTTATCGGTGGTAATTGGTAAAACTTTGTTATAACAATTCAAAATAGCCCTCTAGAAGAAGACTAATTGAATGAATAAATGTTTGCGTTTGAGTTTATGAAAATAGGAAGAAAAATAAATTAAGCCTATTTTAGATAGTTTGTAGATTTAATTTTTGGTAGTAGTTACAAACGTACTTAATATCTCATTTCTTCAAATTCAAGTAGATAGTTCGGAGAACGATTGATATCTAGTATTGCGTGCTTAAGTCATTATAGATTAGCGTCTTTTGATGGATCTTATCGGCTAAACCCTACCAAATTCAGACAGGCCTTTGAAGCTCATGCCATTCATAAATGGGATTTTTCTTCACAATAACAGACCATTACGCTCAAAGGAGATAAATGTTGTTTTCGTTGTACCTATAAGATTTGTGCACAGAAATCGGAATTGACGTAATATGTTTTCAAATTTAAAATTAAACAACAAATTATAAGATTTATTTTAAAACAAAAGAATTAACTATAACAATTATTTCTTTGAACGCTCATCAAGTTATTATTTTAATTTGATTAATGAAAACATAGAGGCCTAAGCCAATCCTCTATGTTTTCGGTACGTTCTTATTAAATACATTGTAGATCAATTAGGATATAAATGGGGTATACATGGCATGCTCTTATTTAGCCATCCTGGGGAAAGTACTTAGAGTACTTAAAAAGGACTTTAACCGAATTATTCCATTAATTTTATTTCAGTACAAAACAGACTATTCGAAAGTTCTCTTTCATTTACATTTGAGAAGAGCTGCAAGTTAATTTGTCTAGATTTTCTCGGAGATACCTAGTAACTCGGAATGTAACTCTTGCAATCGTTACTTATGCGAGATTTTTGCAATTCAAATGTTTGAATTCAAGAAAGATGGGAATGAAAATTGAAACGGTTTTACGTTTGCATGTTATCGTTTTTAAATCGATTTATTAACAACTTTATGAATAAGTGAGCAAATTTTAACAACCAACGAAAAATTCGAAACATTTCGTATTTATATTGTTTTCATGAAATCGCTTCGTTTATCAAATAAAATATCAATTACGTTAAGTATTGTTGGATCCGTATGATTGAATGGAACGGTTTATTGAAACACTTTTGTCTATACGAATTGATTAATAAAATTTGAATGCTTCGTTTCACTCGGAGTGCTCCCGAAGGGTGAAATTACTTAAGCTTTCCTTAAGAAAATTTGATTGTCATGAGTGCTGCACTTTTACTGTGGATTATTTCAATAGTTACAGCTATACATAAAATAACTATTTGCAAAAATTCTCTTATTATTTTAAAGCTTTGAAAGACAGATTTATAACATTCATAATACCTATTATAATATTCATAACAGTTTCTTAAATCATTGAAGTAATTAATGATTTTACAAAGTACAATATTAAATGCGTTCAAAGATTTTCAAACAAATCCAGAAAACACTAATTGAAATAACAACTGTTCATTACCATTAGCAACCTACATCCTTGAGAGTCAACTCTATAAATAGAACAAAATTGAGAACATTCTCGAAAGCCTATCAACATGTGTACCAATTACCAATTTGAACTGACAGGCTATAAACCTAACTATTCGAAACGACAGCTGCTAATTTTACGATTCCCGATCATAACTCACAGACAATAGTTCAGACCTGCCCCGTAATATGTATTAAAGCAGTATTATATCCAGTGTGGAAAAAAGACAGCGCTAATATAGGTCGGGTAGCGCCATCACTTTCACACACTGGGAACAATGCTGCTTTAAGGTATGGTAACTACCCTGGTTATTTATTGCCTTACCCTGCCCTAATGACCTTTAGGGCCGATTTATCTACAAAGGGCCGTTTCCGAGAGTAAGAGTTCCGTAATGGGCATACTATGATATTATATGTTAGAAGTCTTTCGTGTACTAAAAATGCCTATTTTTGTAATTTGCCCGAGCTTAACTTTAAATAACGCAATTAGTATATTATTTTTACCTACTCCTACATGTGTTAAGGCGCTTTTAATTGTTATAAAATCGAATTTACAAACCTAATGTAAAATCTGTCATACATTATTATTAAATCAGCATTTCAACATTTAAATTGACAAAAAATCGTAATTCTTAAAATCTCAATTATATAATAACACTTCGTTGAAAGATAAAAAGGGTCTTTACAACATAAATCACTTTAAACTCTCCGGAAATTGTAAATGAGGTACGTGTAGTGTATTCATCAGGCAAATTGAATTCTTCGGTAACTTGTAAAGGAAAAAATAGGAACAATTCGTTATGTCCCAATTTGCACGCAAGCTACAACTTGACGTGCGAACGAGAAAAACGTTTTTGATAATTTCACCCAATTTTCCTTATAGCTATAAGCGGTGAGATAATTGGAAATATGCAATTTGCCCGGAATTGAATAACAGCGCTCTGAGATCAACAGATTAATGAGTGTATTAAGGAACGTTTTTTGGTTAAGAGCTTGATTAAAATATGGTTTACTTAAGACCTATTAATGTTAAAATTTTGATGTATTAAGTTTTTTGTATTCATATTTTCTATCTGTTCGCTATAAACTTACGATTACACCGAATTTAAATTCTGATCTCACAAATGGATAGAGTTGCCCTCGATGAAGGTTTTAATATAAAATTTGTTAATTTTTAAACTACGCAGGCGAAGCTGAGGGTGAAAAGCTTGTTATTATTTAAATTATTTTAGTAACAGAAAGCTAAATTAATTAACACTATTCCTCATTCCATGAAACTGAGAGTCATTAGAATGATATATCAAATTTTACACTGAGCTCAAAAGCAAACTAAAAAGTTCACCGTTGTAAGCCAAGTGTACGATACGAACATAAATTTAATTAACGAATTGCAAAAAATAATTAGACAGAGTAAAATTTTTATTTTAGCGAAACTTTAGAAGATTATATGGACAGAGATGGACTAAGTCTCAAGTTACTGGATAACTTTTCATACAGTTGAAAATTAATTAATGATGGCTTTAGCTTCTCCAATTAAATTATCTGTATTATTTTAAACTTTTCAATAAAAATGTAGATTTCTAATAGTAAAGTCATTTTTAAAAGTAGACTACTAGTTTAGTTAAATCGTAGCAAACAAAAACTTCAATCTTTCTACTATAGGTTTAGAGTAACACACTTGTCTAAAACTATTTTAGTGAAACCGTATCAACTTTACAGGCATGTAAATCGAAGGAACAACGTTATCTCACAACCCCGCTCAAATTGTTTTTTCCGGCCCCATTATGGCTCTCCGGAGACGTCAATTTTTATCGCAAAAAGAAAATTCCCTTTGTGGTCTAAAAATAACATTTCTTTTACGCACGTGCTACAATAGTGATGGTTGTTGATTTTTCTGATAAAAAGCTACGTTAGAGCAATATTTAAGTTCCGATTTTTATTATTTGAAGTATTTTTAGTATCTTTGGTAGTAATTTACATTGAAACAACAAATTTAATTTTTGGTAGTGTTTCTTAAATACTTTTCTTTATTAATATTCATAATATTCCTTAATTATTATAATAATTTGCAAACCTGTATTTTTAAAGCGCGAAATTAATATTATAAGATGAAAAGAACACGTCATTTACGTGAATAAATTATAATAGATGTATAAAATTACAGAAATAAAATACAAAACATAATCTGACCAATCATTAGCCGCCAACATACCCTCGGTTAGACCTGAATTGCAGAAGACGTGACTTGAGTCCGCGACGCGGCAGAAATTTGGGGCCTCCGTGCGTGCTAGTACAACAACCTTTTATATAGCCACTTATACATATTAATACATGTATAAAAATAATTTATTTATATCAATTTAAGAGATACGATGAATAGTTAATTTGCAATTTAATAACCCTAAAATTATTTTATGCTATTACATCTACCGAGCTGAATTTCTTATTGTTATTGCTCTATGCAACTTATTTCGGTTCATAGTAAATAGATTCATCCGAATCCTTAGCCAAACCAAATCTATTTTGAGAGATAAATATAATAATTAAATACAAACTTAAAGAATAATTTTATTAAGTTGTTAATGTTATCATAACAAACAAATTTATTAATTTATTATGAAAACAGTACAGTGTCTTTTTTATTACGCATATTAGATTATATTTTCATCGATTATGAAAATGATGAAAATGTATTTTCAATAATTATATTGAGTGAAGATTTCATATAGGTACCTAGTAGATAATAAGTAAATAAAGTTGTTTGATGCAGAATCAATCGTAATTTACTAAAAAGCGTATTGAACAAACGCGTTTATTCTTTGTTTAATTTAAATTCTACAAATGTGTGTTATGTAATATGATTAAATAAAAAAGAATTTTGCTAAAAATCCTCATAGAATGATTCATAAATATTCTATAGAAGCAACAAAAGCAAATAGAGGGGTGCGAATTGCGAACCTCACAATTTTCTTCATGAATTACAAATATTCTTGTTTTCTGCCTACTTTTTATTGCTCTGTCACTGACCTTTCTTATAGCATTGTCTATAACATAATAATTTCTATAAGTAAATAAATAAGTTTAGCATTTTTTTTTATGAACTAGGTAATCAAATTTAGAGGTTGTAGATATTTTGTACATACTAAGTACTTACCTACTAATAATATTATTTATGCAAAATATCAAAAGATTTCAAATATTATTTGAATCAAATAACTTTATTTAAAATTGAATAAAAGCGCACAACTTTTGTAAACTTGAAATCAAAAGTTAATCTAATCACAACTTTATATCTTCCTTTTTGGGTCAAATAATTTTATAGTAAATTAGAACATAGATTAAATTAATCAACGTCTATTACTAAAAATAGACGCTTTTCTTTATAAATAATATTGAATATTCGTAAAGATTAATATCTTGTGAAATATAATGTATAAATGGCTATATTAAAACACTTAACTAAAGCAGAATTTAATTAGTGGTTAGTTGCATGTTATATTAATTTGCATATAAAAGACAGAAATAAAATAATATAAATTAGTAAATGTTCTTAGTCGTATAAGAAAATTCTGAAAAACATCCTATTTAGATTGTATATTAGTCTGGAAAAATAATGGATTTTTATCTAGATAGACTTGTAATATAATACGTGATTTAATTATGTTTGCAATCATACCTATTTCTTAGTTTTTGTTATTCATTCAGGTATAATTCAGTTCTGTACCATAATTCAATTTGGTTTTGTTCTACCTAGTACCTAGATATGACTACGTGTACATATTTTGTAAATAAATTTAATTTATGAAGAGATACGCTCGTTTGGTTCATGTCACCAATATTATTATGGTAATTTCGTTAATTCCATATCTGTAGAAAGGTTTAACAATCAATACATGATGTTATAATTTTAATAAACAGTAAACACCCATAATATTCAATAAATCATACTTTTGTCGTATAAACTTGGTATAAATCATAAAAATGAGTTCCTTACGGGTTCTTTGTGTAAAATTTTATTACTTTTCATACCGGATATTATGATCGTAAACTCGATTTTAACTTTCCGAATTATGATTTGCTATCAAATAATTCAATCTATGTGTCTTTCGTTGATTAAACATTTACGATGGATTTGATGTTATTCAACTTTTAAATGTTTTGGTAACTTGTAAAACATTTTATTATATTGTTAAAGTTAATTTGAAAGAATAAATGTTACAAAGTACAAACCTTTAAATACATTTTTAGATAAGTTGTTAATATAATCCGTATTTTATAACCCTAAATAAAATATTATTTTTAAACTGTTAAAGTTTATTTTGAGTTACTAAACCTGACTTAGTACAAACGTTTACTGTTAATCGATTTCAAGTGTAGACAGATTACAACACCTAATAAAAATACCAACAAATACATTTTCTGTTATATATTCCGTGATAACATCAAAATATACACCTAAACAACTAATACTCACTCAGCATTAGTTTCCGGTGTAGGCAGATCCCCTATAGTGGTGAGTGTGAGCGTGGACCAGTACAGTGAACCCAGGTACTTCCTGGTTAGAGTTGCGTAATCACCGGGCCGGTGGGGGTATGCCCAGTCACCCTGTAGGATAGATAAAATATAATATAGTGCATTCTAGGAATCCCGGATGTCAGGTAATTCGGAAAATTGTGAATACCACTTCAGAGCATCGTTTTATTATGAGTATCGTGAAGGCATCGCATGAAAATTGTGTTTGTTAACAATATTATTCATATTTGTTTATTCAATCACTAGTAATGTATTAATTTAAGTTATTGCATTTACCCCGTCATCCGAAATTACCCTAATGCACCTTAATTCTTTTCTAAGAAAAGGTCACCAACATTCCTGGGAAATAGTGCATCCTAACAAAATGACTATAAAAAGAATCATGTCAACGGTGGAAAACCGATGGAGTTATCGAGTCACAATCACAATATATATATTATAATTATTATGTATATTATAATTTCTGATTCATTTTTACCAGACAGTATAAGAAAAGTTACAGTATAAGAAATGCTAGTATATTATAAAGGCGAAAGTTTGTAAGGATGTATGGATGTATGGATTTTTGTTACTCTTTCACGTAAAAACTACGGAACCGGTTACAATGAAATTTAGCACACATATAGAGGGTAACTTGGATTAACACATAGGATAGTTTTTATCCCGGAAATCCCACGGGAACGGGAACTATGCGGGTTTTCCTTTGCAAACGCGGGCGAAGCCGCGGGCGGAAATCTAGTACACAATAAAAGAAAACATTAAACAGCACTTTAAAACCAGTTACATAATTTTTCCGAATGAGTTAAATTAAAAGGCAATATTAACCTTCTTATAAAATGGGTGATTACTGGTTTATATATTTACTAATATCGATTAAATGCCTCTATTTTAGACCCTGTGTTATTTGTATAGTCTGTAGCCGGGTAATTTATCGCATATTCCACTCAGAAAACACCTCGAAACCTTATAGAAGATATATTTCGACTAGCTTTAGCTTTCCGTAGAGGTATCAAACATCCATCCATTCAAACTTTCCCGTTTGTAATGTATCTACCTATATGTATTAAATGGTTTAAAGCTGAAACTTGAAAGCTGAACAGATAATCTTAGGAAGTATTGGGTGAATTTAAACTGTATTTTTGTGTTGGATTGTCTAGTTATCATAGAAATATAGTATAGAACAACTATACTCTATAATATTAAGAGATAACAAACGGTAGCGGAATAACGATTGAAAATAACAAAAAAATCATAAAAAAATCTACAAAGTGGCAGTAGCAACAAATTGCCTAGGTCATCTATCTAGTACGATAATATAATATCATCATCATCAGCCCATATACGTTCCCACTGCTAGGACACGGGCATCCTATGAGGGTAACAGCACACTACATAAAAAGTTAATGAAAATGTGAAAACTTAAGTTTTTGTACGCATTTCTGTGGTCTGAATGACGTTAAAGCTATTTTTTATTCCATCTTACGTCTGGCGAGAATATTATAAGTGTCCAAAGACGAATTAAAATTGTAAAAAATGAGCCGTGCCGCATCGTTTCTCTACATTCGTGAATGTTCTAAGTAAGGACGTTGTCTAATACAGATGTAGAACAAAGTTTTTAGCTATAATATTTTGCCAAATTAGTATTATAGGTAACAGTATAAAATTGTTACTTTCCTGATGCGTTTATACACAGTAGGTATTTGAAAATAAATCGATATCTTTGATTTACAACTTGTCGAATTATTAAAGTGTTGAACCTTGTTGAAAATTTAACTCACAAAATATATCTAAACTAGCGGTCCGCCCCGGCTTCGCCCGTGGTACATATTTTGCAATAAAAGGTAGCCTAATAAAATGTTCTTTCTCAGGGTCTAAAGATTATCTGTGCCAAATTTCATCAAAATCGGTCCAGTAGTTTATGCGTGAAAACCATACATACATACATACTAGGTACATACATACATACAAACCTTTCCTCTTTATAATATATATCTAATATCTAAATCACACATTTATTATTTGAGTAAAACAAAAGAAAAATACACGAAATACGCTACATTTAACTCAAGGTTTTACAAACAAATAATAAACTTTTATAATTGTCAAATATAGCGCATAAATTGTTAGCTTCAACTAAATGCATCATAAAAATGAGCACATTGCCACAGTTCTACAATAGTTATAAAGTATATGAATGCTTTACAAGTGCATTAAATTTTCAATTTAAAATACAAGCATGAAATAGTATCATTTTATGCCACAATTATATTTTTGATTTACGCTTATTTTCAGATATGTGATACCTATAACTTTTATATCTGTAAAGGGAACTCTCGTGTTTCATTGAAATTTATCAAAATTAGTATGGGAAATTTATAAGCGATAGATTCAGAACCCACAAAAATCACATTTTCTAATATAAAGTGAAAAGTAACGTACGTAGTAAATCAACCTCAAATAGAATAACGTGTACACGAGGAATTTGGAATTAAGTCTCCTATTCAGCATTTTACCATTTTCAAATTTCAATGAGTTTAATAAGTCTAGAATAGTCTAGAAAGTCTAGAATATTAAAAATTACTTAACATCACATTAGCACCTAAGTACCTAACTACTCAGGTATTAAAGACGACTAATTAAATTATTATTATTTTCAATTCAGTGTTAATTTAGATGTTTAAAAGATTGGAATAATTATTATTTACACCGTAAGAATTAAAACAGAAAATAAATTCAAAGCAATAAATAACACAGTGCTACGAAATTCCGATGAAAATCGTAGCCGTAACTGCTCAATTAAATAACTTCAAAGATTCTAAAGATTACAATAATTACACAAACAAATAAAATAGAAAATCCAAGTAATTTAAAGCTATTAATAAGAAGTAAATGAAGCTGGCGAGACGAGATTCAACTCTAGCTATAAAGAAACTTCTAGATTGACCGGACCCTGTTTATTAATGAAATAACTTTTTATGACACTTCTGACCGTTGAAGTTTGATGCAGCAAATTGTTTGTGCAGTTTTGAAAGTGTAAGTAATTAAAAAGGTTGATTTGAAGTTGGATAGTTTGGGAAGACGGCGAAGGTATCTAAAAGTTTTTATATATACATACGTATGATTGTTATCGTTGAAGTAATATAACTTTAATGTACTTAGTTAGGAAAAAATACAGCTTTCTTAATAGATAATTGAAACATTATTGAACATTGGGTTAGCAATTTGACTAAATTGTTGTAGGTTAACATATTTTTGTGAACACAGTCCTGAAAATTTATATAAAAAAGACTGTCCCGTAAAATTTTATACAGTGTGACAATTTACTAAGAGATAATATGTTGGTACATCATTAATAATAACAAAGAAGACCCTGAAAAAAACAATTAACAATGAAGAAACTAACCTGAAAGCCTTCAGCCTCAGACAGCAGAAAGTAGAAGCATCCGAACCAATGGGCTAATATTAACAGAATATGTATGAGATTGATGACTCGCCAGAAATTGGGATACACTGTACGCGACTCCACTATGTAGTAGCAGCTCACTGCGCGATATACCTGGAAGATATAGCTTTTGTCTTAATCTATACTAATATTATATAGCTGAAGAGTTTGTTTGTTTGAACGCGCTAATCTCAGGAACTACTGTTCCAATTTGAAAAATTCTTTCAGTGTTAGATAGCCCATTTATTGAGAAAGGCTATAGGCTATAAATCATCACGCTAAGATCAACAGGATCGCGGCAATGCGGGTAAAACCGTGGAGCACAGCCATAATAAAAATGTATTGCCAAATGTGATGCTAAGCTCCAGAACGGCTCGACCAATTATTATTTTTTTACATTTTTGTTAAGGCACAGGAAAGGTTTTTATGGAGAAAAAATTCTGCTAAGGCTGCTAGTGGTCCGGGAGCCAGCAGCAGATTTTATGACCAAGTTCCTCTCAAGCGGTAATTAGTAAAAGGCATCAAAGTATAGTATTATGAAGCCTCGTGAACGTCAGCTGGAGCTCGGTTGGGGGGGAAGAGCGGTTGTAGCCTCCCGTATCAGCTGACGGTTTTTCCACCAAGATACAGCCAGCTGACATATATATTTATCCACAGTTACATATAAGCTATCATCAGGTAAATTTTTGTTTGAGAGGAAATAACGGAAAATAAATTTTTCTTTAAATTTAACTTTCATGTTCGAGACACCAGCTGACTATTTTTTTTCGTTGAGATATTGGGTTAGCTACAATTTGACAAATTTTTAGCAGAGAGGAAATGAAAATTATTTTTCCTATGTGCTTGGGAGGCTACAACCGCTCACCCCCCCAACCGAGCGCGGCCAGCTGACGTTCACGAGGCTTTATAATACTATACTCTCATGCGTCTGACGAATTATCTCTTGAGAGGAAATAGTTAACCAAATTTGCACCTGGCTCCCTAACCATAGGGCTCTGTTGGAGAACAAATTCTGCTATATTAATACTCTTTCCATAATTCTCGGTTACTACCAGAAAGAAGAAATTATTCCATGAACGTGCTTCAACCTATGACTGTGACTATAAGTTATTCCTTTCCATATTATAGACCGTTTATACAGTACGATCAATGAATATCTGTATATTGTATCTTAATCTGTTAACGTAATTAAATATTTAGGTTCTCATCTAAACCTTAGAAACATTAACAATTTATCATAATAGTTTCACATTGCTATAAAAAAACTCAAATATTATTTCAATATCTTACAAGTTTACAGATAAAAGCCCATATTAGTAAAAAAATAAGCAAGGAAATAAGGGATAAAGTGAAAACGGGAAGGGATTTCAAATAGGTTGTGTCACAAGCCCTGACAGGGTAAGATCGTACAAAATATAAAGAGCTTGTGAAAAATTGCGCTGATATATTTGAGCCACTTTTGCAGATTGTAAGCGAGTAGATTAGTAGTTTTAGCGATTGAATGGTATGGTTTATCCTATGTACATATATTATTATAGACTATTTGATTAAATGTTTTATCTTAGGTGATATTTTACAGTCCAATGCCCTGCGATTTCGTTCGCGCCTAGATTCAAATTCGAATTAAATTTTTCAAAATAAATTTAAATTTGTAGCTATATAAAAAAAAGTTTCATTGAAATTCGATCAGCAGTTTTGCGTAAAGGCCGGACAACAGACAAACAAAATTTTCAAAATAAATTATTTTAGTAACACAACTTACTTTTATTCAATATACAGTATCTTCTATAGTTTAAATACACATAGACATATGAAAATAGATTAGTAGAGTTAATTGAAAATAGTTAGAATCACAGTCAAGATTGGATGTGATTTGAGAAGGGTCAAACGGTCAAACTAATGATAACAAAAAATCAAACTGATTAGCCGCTCACCCTAACTCCGCCTAGATTGATACGGGAAAAACATTGCCCTTGTAAAAGAGGCTCTGTCGCTTCAGGCTTGGGACATTATTTTCAAAATTTGTTCATTAATTCTACTAAAAACATACGAACTTTTCCCGTTTCTATTAAGCATTAAATGTAATTAAGTATTCGTAATTTGAAGACTTTAATCTTATTGTAATCTAGATTCTTTTTTTTGTAATTAGCAATTATTATACATAGATTTGGAACGTTATTTTGAGGTAAGTTTTTAAGGGAACTAAATTATCATTCATTATTACTGTATGTCGTTTCCCTAAATAAATAGAAAAATAATCAAAACTACAGTGGAAAGCTAATAAGACGACCAATAACGAGTAACGACTCAATATTTATAACACAACATATATCTATGATTCATTTCAGGGGTTGTTTGTTACATTTTTACGCAGCATTTTCATTCAATAAGTTAGTGTATAATATATACTAAGCAATGGCTAGGAATAACTTTATAGTACGCATAAATCATTCATACCTATCTATTATTCATTCCCCATTGGTATATTTGTAGAATATTTACTAGAAAGGGTAGTATTTTGCAAAACACACAACAGCGGAATATTCAGTTATTTTTCAGAAGCTTTGTTTTAAAACTAGAATTCTTTTAAACATTGTGATAGGCAGTTTTTTTTAATTCGCATATAAATATTCTTTTATATTTTTTAAATGAAAAGTATTAAACTGACGATTATTTTTATTCATGTACTAGCGGTCCGCCCCGGCTTCGCCCGTGGTACATATTTACGTTTTCTCTACATAAAAACCATCCTCGTACTTCAAGGAATATAATAAAAAAAGAATTATCGAAATCGGTTCAGCCGTTCTCGAGTTATGCGCTTACCAACACATTTTGCGATTCATTTTTATATATAAAGATAAGAAGATACGAGAACTATCTGTTTGATGTTACTTTAAATATCATTCAAAAGATCGTGAGGATAAAATATATTCACATTTTTATTTCATTTCAGTGCTTTAAAATGAAATAAAATGTGAATATATTTTTGTGCTCACAAAATGTAATAAAAACATTCACTAAAATAAATATCTCCCCCTCCCATAAAATTCTCTTTCCTTACCTTAAGAAACCTAGGGAAGCGTATAATGGGGTTGGTTCCGATCTTCAACTGTAGGAGGTCCAAGGGAGTCAACGCTGCGATGTCCAGGAGAAAGGAGCGCGATCTTAGGTAATGTTTTGCTAACTTCTTTGAATCGTATACCTGTTATATAAAAAACATAATAACAATAAAATTGTGTGCCGAGCACACGTGTCAGAAGTGAAACTTCTTTAGCAAGATCCAAAGATACCAAAATCGTCGACTTACTCCATGACGTGACGGTATTGAAATGACGCGATCTTGAAATTTTACTCTCAACGCGCCTAAAGAAGTTTCACTTCAATAAATATTTTAGGACATTTTTCACAACGAATCACGAGCTAATCCTAAACGTTAAGCTTTTCGATTGTGTTATTTAAACTAAATGACTGTTAAATGTAGGTACATATTATTATATACTTTTAAATATTTTATACTTATATAGATAATAATGCTATAAGGCAGCATGGTAACCGCCTAATATGATTTTAGCTTCTCTGTTAATTAAAATGACAAATAATGTGTGAAAATGTTCGTCAAAAAGTATCAAATAGATTATCAGGGACATTAATTATAATTAGGAAAACAACGCTTATAAGAATTTGTATTAAGGATTTAAAATAATATATCAACAATATATTCACATTAGGTTTAAAGGATAGAGCTTAGAATCAAGGGATTGTCCCTTCGATCGATCATTGATTTTAAAGAGATTAACAACAGAACATGGGATTTGAATTAGAAACTAGTTGTGCCCGCGGCTTCACTTGTGAGGAAGTCGATAAGTAGAAATTTACATGATTATAGTTTAGCTAGTTTAAAATTTAGCAATTTAAGACTAATTTACGATGTAAGATCGGAGATTATTCATTCGCATTAGATAGGTGGATTCGTAAGCAGAGGAAAAAACCTAGAAACAATTGTAATAATATTTTATTCATATTTTATCAATTCATATTACAAAATAAACATTTTTCAATATTTTTATACGTTATATTGCTAGTGTGAATACAAAACCAGTTTAAAATAGCACGCAAACCTAACCGAATATTTTATTCCCAGCTGCAGCGCTTCGATTCACACCTGATGCATTTCCTCGGTGGATGCAAGCGTTTTGTTACTAAATAAAAGTCACTGTTTTTCGGATAAAACTTTATAAAAGATTTAAAACTTAGTGTATTTTCTACTTGCAAAGAAACAAGTGGTTTTAGTAAATGTATACTGGACATACCAATCACTTCTTTACATCTTTAAAATTATGTAATAATATGCATAATGCATATTTACTATGTAAGTAATTGCTACATTTTCGAGTAGGTTTAGTTTTATTAGTAGGTATAAAATACGCTTTTTATTCAAAACTAAAGATACCTATCAATTTAACCTATTCCGTGTCCCATACATTGATATGATCAGGTATTTTATATTCACGAATTACAGATGTTAAAGTTCAGTTTTGTTACGTTAATCTATAATGTATATTATAATACATAATGAATCTACAAGGTATGTTATGTATTGTAACCTTGTAGATTAAACTAACCAAATAAGGCAAAATAAAGGGACACTATTGCGATATTACCCCGAACAGTATTACAAACTTTGGACAGAAATCCCATCGCGATAAACAACCAATAACACACTTGCAACATTTCTGTTATCACCCAAATTCAACGCAGTCACAAACTAATTATTACATAGTCTATACATATCTCGCCACAAGAGAATTAAATATGTTAATATAATTTACAAGTTATCAGACTGTTATTCATAGCGGTCCCTCGCTTAATTAATCGTAAATTAGGTAATTTAGATCGAGACAAAATAAATGTAGAGTCTTACATTGAAATGAAAATGAAAATGAAATGAAAATTCTTTATTGCTTATAAATAAATACAAATGCAAAAGCACACAACACATAATATAAAGCAAGCAAAAGGCGGCCTTATCGCTAGGCAGCGATCTCTGCCAGGCAACCCTTAAAATATAGGAAAAACACAAAAGCAAAAAGTGGGTGAGCAAAAACAAGGCAATGCGAAAAAGGAAAACTAAATAAAATATTCTATTAAGACACATAATACGTTATATTTAAATACACTATCTAAACATATATAAATAAAAATAAAATATATATATAAATATAAACAATATATATAATATATATTATAAATATACTAGCTAAAAAACCCGGCTTCGCCCGGGAGTTGATATGAGATGACGTGGTAGAGTCGAAATAAAAAAAATAAACTATGACGTAAAAAGTAAAAAAAAAATTTATTGACAACGTTTTCTCATTATTTACAATACTTGTTTATAAACAACATTTTTCATTTTATTGTCCGGAGTATATATACATAAATTTTTCGGATTTCCTACTCTTGAAGCAAGCTACATATAGCTGACCGTGAGAGAAGCAGGATTCTTTGAGGTTAATGCCACAATATTTTAAAGTTTGTCCTTGCGCTTTGTTAATTGTAAAACTAAAGGTTAATTTTATTGGAAACTACAGTCTTTTAAATTGAAATGGCAATTCCGAAGAGATCAGTGGTATTCTAGGTATAAATACTGTCTGTCCTTTGGTCTTTCCAGAAATAAGTTCAGCTTCAATGATATTATTCGATAGCTGTTTTACGATCATTCTAGTTCCATTACATAATTTTGGGGAGTTGAGATTTCTGAGTAGTATGATTGGAGTTCCAATTTTCAGACGAAGGCAGTGTAATGGCATTCCTGGTACTTGTAAAGAGTTTAGAAATTCAGTGAGGAAGTTGACACTTTCTTCAATAGATACCATCGTGTCGATCGATTTATATATTTTCTCTTCATCAGGTATTTTCTTCAGAATATTAAAATTGATATCGTCAACAATATTATTTTTAGTGGCCAAAATTGCTCTTTGAAATAACCACTCTGCATTAGTATAGTTCTGAATAATATTTGGATAAATTTTGTCGATTAGTTCGTCTTCAGTAGTGGCTATATTACAGAAATCACTGTTAAGTTCAATGAGGCCGGTCGTTTGGTCAGTAGGATATGTACCTTCGCCGATTTGTAAAAGTATTTTAGCAAATTGTGCTGTTGTTTCATCTCTTGATAATTCAACTCTCATGTTTTTTGTTAATTGCAGTATTTGGACTTGTAGCCAGAGATGTGATTTTTTCAAGCATGCATTGATATCGTCTTCTGATGTTGTCTTGGGAATAACTGGAAGTGTTTGTCGAAAATCTCCTGAGAGTATGAGTAGAGCTCCTCCCATTATTTCAGAGTTTTTTCGCAATTCTTGTAATGTTCTGTCCATGGCTTCTATAAATTTTTTATGGGCCATGGTGCATTCATCCCAGATGAAAATTTTAGCTTGGTTTAGAATTTACCACGTCCAGATTTTCCTGAAATTTTACATACCGGGAATTGTTGTTCGGCTATATTCAATGGTAGTTGTAAGGCAGAATGGGCAGATCGTCCTCCTTCCATAAGTGTGGCTGCAATGCCAGATGATGCTAGTGCCAGTGCGATGAGTTTTTTAGCACGTATTTCCGCCAGTATTAGATTTATGAGAAACGTTTTACCGGTGCCTCCTGGTGCGTCCAAGTAAATAATTCCACCAATATCGTTATTTATCCGGCTCATTATAACGTCGTAAACTTTTTTTTAATTGTCATTGAGAGTTGTGAGCATTGTATTCAAGTAGTTGATTGATGTTGTAACTTTTTTCCTTCATAATTTCGTAGTTTAGCACACTAAAAGCATTTCTTTGTGGTGCTGGCATTCCAAGTTCTACTTAGGCTTGATTATTTATTGCTAAACATTTATCTTCTAAGCGAATGAGTGTTTCATTGAAGATCTCGTCATTGAATTCTATAGTCAGTTCAGGATTAGCTTGTCGGACTTGGTACAATATATCATCACTCATACTCCTTTTGAAAGAGTCCCATAGCTGTTTTGGGTTTGATGGGTTACATGTTGTTAATATTATAGGGAAATTTCACGAAAAAAACCCACAAATAACTTATTTCTATTTCGTTTCAAAATCGAGAGTTAATTAAACACACTATTAAAAATACTCACACGTGATACTTCTAAATAAAGGCTCACAGATAACTTCTCTTATTTTCGTTTTGAAATCGCTCGTTTCGCTGTTCAAATTAAACTAACTCTGGTGAGCGACACCGGGCTCTTATATATTCAGAGAGCTAGGCTCTAGAATATTCGAGAAAATTTGAAAATATTTTCTCTCTCACACCTTCTAGAGTATTCTGGTCACTATCGTCCGCCATAATAAAAGGTTCTATAGCGGTAGCATTTGTACTAAAAGCGCGAAATTTTAAAACCTAAATTTTTTAAGGTTTTGAGAACTAATTTGGATAACTAAAATTATGTCGCTTTAACTCCAAAATATAAGTTAGCTAATGACGTACAAATACACAAAATTTAATAACTTTATTATAGCAACAAATTAAATTTAAGACTTTATTGAAATTTGCTCGCAACGCTTTTGGAAATGCAACCCAAACAATCGTTGTCCTGAATGAAGTTCAAATATTCGATAACAGATGGCGCCACTATGTAGGGTTGGAAAGTTCCTTATATCTTTAGAAACACGCCCTTAGATTAAAACGGGAACTTTCTAGCTTCTGTAGCGGTAGCGTATGTAGTAAAGGCGCGAAATTTAAAAACCTAAATTTTTTAATATTTTGAGAATTAATTTGGATAACTAAAATTATGTCGCTTTAACTCCAAAATATACGTTAAATAATGACGTATAAATACACAAAATTTAAATTTAAGATTTTATTGAAATTGGAATTTTAAATTTCGCGCCACTACTACACATGCTACAATGGCTCACAACTATGGAGACTACACACTATGTCTATTGGAGTGTAATATAGTCTCCGAAGTTCAAATATTCGATAACAGATGGCGCCACTGCACTTAATTTCCAAGTTGAAGGGTCGGAAAGTCCCTTATATCTTTAAAAACATGCCCTTTAGATTAAAACGGGAACTTTCTTGTTCGAGGGGGGATAAAGGGCTATCACACCACATAAGTCCCTTTATCGTGTCGGGACTCCTTTTTAAGTTTTATCGGCACGCACATTTTATCGACTTAGTTTTATTATATATATAGATATAATAAAAAAATACATAAAAAATAAATAAATATCATGATAAAGTACATCAAA
>CAJQZN010041118.1:93501-121581 GCA_907164685.1 Colias eurytheme | reverse complement strand
ACAGTAGTACCCACCTCAACGCTTCGCTTATGAGGCGTGCAATAGGTCTGAAACCAGTAGTTATCCGTTAAAGAAAATTTCGCGAAAAATTCCTACACTGTTTATCCCATTGAGCCCCAAGCAGCCCGATCGGTCCTAGACACAATAGATTTTCTATTGTGTCTGTGGTTTCGGGGCCTGAGTTATTATGAAAAAATTGTTATTATTTAAATTTGTTTCTTCCGCGACTCATAAAGATCTCGCTAATTTAAAATCAATCCAATATCCGCTCACACTTTGAACGCAAAAACCTGCTCTATCCAAGATAGAGGCGCTAGAAAAATCAATAGTTCCACTTAACAAAATTACTAGCAAAAGGCAACGCTAGATTGTCTCTGGAGTACAATAATAAAGCCCTACGGGTAACCTGCGGAGTGCGCGGGAATAGATGAAGTGGCAACGAGTTAGTTTTAGATCACTTGGCAAGCGGAACGCAATGTTTATGTATTGGAAACTAGCTTTCCACGCATAGTTACAGTTCTCGTGGGATTTCTGGGATAAATCCTATGCTATGTCCTTAGTAAGATATCAAACTATCTTTGTACCAAACACGCCTAAACCACTTCCAAGAAGAGACACACAGATTTACTGTCGCACTTATGATATCAAAAGGGATTTCGTAATTCTGCTAAGTATAAAATATCTTCTTGTTGTGCGAGTATTGTACATTTAAAATTAACGATATTTTATCAGATGTTATACGCGATTTATTGATTATTATTATTATTCATCCCAAATTTTCAAACCTCGCAAAAAGTCTGTAATTTGCAATCGATGAATAAATTTTAGACTAAGCAAGTTTAATTTGCTGGCACTAAATTCTGCATTGAAATAAGTTACAATGCTAATTCATCATTATGTAATTGTCAAAGTTAATCTCTCTATTGATTTAATTTACATGACACTAATCGGTTTATAAGATGGCGAACTGCTTACTTGCTCGCTGCAAACTTGATTAATTGCATTATTATAGAATTATAAACAAAAACATTGTTATATTTTTACCTTCCAAACATTTACATAGAGAAGAAACAAACAAAAGAAAATATAAAGCCCTTTAAAGCCTTCTCAAGTTCCGATATATCCTGGATATAAATGTAACATCACAAGATTAATCCTATAAAATATGGTCGTTTTGTTAGAGACAATGATTTATTTATTGAGTTTTAGTTTATGGAAACAAAAAAGAATTCTATTTAACTTCATGAAAAGTATTACAAAGCCAAATTTGATGAAAAAATTCGAGAAGAGAAACATATTCCTTGCAGTTATTTTCATTTTAGCAGCTGCATCTGTCCATCAAAGGAAGGAGAGCATTTTTATCCTGTCTTAGGTACTTACGAACAAAAGTATCATTAAATACAGGCTTGTTTCCGCTTCAGTTATTTTAGTTGAAATGAAACAGGGTTTATATTTCAATGATTCTGTCTTTGAAGACATGAATTGAAAACTGGGAATAATTGGTTGAATAGAACATGAAGGTATGGATAAATAAAGGTTTTTTATTATTATTTATAATTATAATAGAAAACACAGGTTAGGCTAAGCATTCTTTGCATCTCTTCATTTGATTTCACATATCTTTATTTGTCGTCGAATCTAAATGTTTGGAACATTTTTTTGAATAAGGTTAACATTTAAATTCTCTGATAGCTAGCCAATCAAACTTTTTGATGCATATTTCATTATTCGTTTCGAACAAGTGCTTTTATACGCCTCAAATACATACACTGAAATTTGTCGAAAACCAAATATAAATAGGCATTTACTAAGATTAATTATATAAGACATGATTCATAAAAACCTATCATATTGCTTGAAACATATCACAGATATGCGATAAAAAATTCCCTTGTCTTCACAACAAGGACCCATAAAACATTAGAAATGCGCTCAGTTTTATTCCATTCTTACAATGGCTCAATAAAAAGCTTTCCCTACAAGGTCCTGGGAAAGGCCACCTGGGCCAACGCAAACAAACATTTTCTTTACCACTTAATTTAATTAAGAAAGTGTCACGTACGTATTTTTACGTCACCATCGAAGAAATTGTGGGGGCGACACAAACATGTCAGTAGGATTTGTTCTGTTTAATTAATTTAGACGTTAAATATTCGGATTAGTGCGTTTGTGGTTTGGACGTATGCGTAAAATTTATGTATTTGTGTGGAACACTTGAAAAGGTAATCTATTCTTGTCATAATGATCTAAAAGGCGTGGCTCCACAGAGCGAAGCAGCTCAGTATGGACGTGGCTAAAGCGATTAAAATGACAGCAACTGCTTCGCGAGGCTGCTTGCTCTGTATGGACCCGCCTATTTACTCAAATAAATATATTATTTCTTTTCCAATTAAATTTTATATAATGGAGGAATTTTTACTTCAGAACAACAATATTTTTTTTACGAAATAATAATTTTAATGAACATATGAATTGAATGATTAGAACTTCAGAAATCAAACCTATGATATATAAATAAACAATTTTATCATTAAAGTAAGAATTATTTTTAACAAAAACAAATTAAAATCTCACCTGTAACTCTGGAAAGCTCTGCCTCACAATAAGTGTCCACAGATTATACAACACACAGAGTGTGATCAACCAGAGCCAATAGAAGTAGAAGTTCTCATCTGGATTCACCACAGTTCTTGGCGCTCGAACTTTCCTCCGCCTCTGTCGTGTTGTTGATCTGTGCTCTCCCGTCGCTCCTTCTGAACCTGTGTCTTCTACCTAATAAAGAATTTGTACAGAAATATCAATATATTAAAAAAAGCAGCAATCAAATAATTCTATTCGTATTTCAATATGTTGCGAAGATTATATTTTTCAATCTAGAAACTAATATGTGAAAGAGGGTGTGACTATACTACAGATTTCATAGAAAAACGATGCACGAAAACACGTTTCGTTTTTCCAGCATGTTTGTTTAACAGAAAACGTTTAATGTAGGTATTGATTTGGACGAAACCTAGGCGTGAGCAGCATACCGCTTTTAGTTAATTATTTACAAGTGAAACACCTCTCTATCTATCTTCAGGTTTACTTCTTTGTAAAATACTTTAATACTAACAATTGATTACTTATTCACTATTTCTTTATATTGAGCTTTAACCAAGATAATAAATAGTTTAAAGACAAACTAATAATATCTCACTGTTTCTTGCGTTTCTGGTATCTGCCGCGTGGAAAACCTCTTCAAGAAGGAGTCCTCCCTCTTCAATGGCGGTTTCTTTTGTATTGCTGAACTCAGCTGCACCGTCGTTCGCAGTTTCATCCATCTCTGATTCGACTTTGTTCTGTTGCGATACAAACATATTAGGCGTAAGAAAGCTACTTCTAAAGGAAAAACAGAGTTGGAAGGAAAACGATTCAGAAGAAATGAATTTTGTACAGATACAGATTTTATGTAAAACCAATTTACGATCACAGTTATTGACAGAGTAGTTAAAATCGTGCACACAAATCTAATCATCATGCTGCATGGCATACAAGAGAAAATAAAAAACAATTCCAATTATACAAAAATCGATTTATTATCAATACGTTTCTAAACTAAATTTCTAAATCTAAACTCAGGAATGATCTATAATAAATCTATCGTCATTCAGATGCAAACAAGAATAACAATGAAAAAGATTCGATTATCAAGATATAGAAAACCAAAGTTCACCAAGTTAAACTAGGCACAATAATCACACGAAAACACACATAATCCATCGATAATCATTGAAGACCTAGACATAGACGAAGGATAGCATTAGTTGGAAATATACAACGACCATATAAAAAAGTTAAAGAATTGTTGCTTGTCTTCTATACAATCGAACCTCTTTATTTTCCTGAGTGCCTGGTAGTATGCCATGACAGCTTGGACGTGTCTCCATTTATGGCCCCGTTTGTCTGAATCAGACCCGGGCCTCTCGGAGTCCAGCACGGACCTCCGAGAACTTGACGAGCTCGATGCAATGATCGGTCGCCTACAAAGGGATGCTAATGTTACATGTGACAGTGTTGTGATCGAAATCCTATGAGTTTCGCCGCAACGCGCATTTACCGCTAACGTATAGCTGATAAAAAATAACATGTACGATAATAAATAAATAGACTAAATAATTGTATTAAAAGGTATCGTTACCTTAAATATACACTCAGTAGAATTTAATTAAAGATAAGAAAGATAAAAATTGCTGCCATAAAAATTGGTACAAAACACAAAACTAATATTGCACGATACATTTTTATTCGTACACCCAAACAATCGTAGAAAAATATCATCAAGTGAAGCTTTTATATAGTGGAAAGAAGTAAACAACTCGGGCCTTATCGATTCCAAACGAAATTTATCGGTACGTGACTGAAATACGTAACGAAACTCACAGCTTTCGTAAAATAAACATGCAATTGTTCTATTCAAGACCTCCTGCGTGATGTCTAGGCTTCCAGCGTTGCACATGGTGACACTAATTCGTTGTTCTGTATTGTGAGACCAGCGCGGTTTTCTATTGGTATGGAAACTGAACTAGTAATAACTACCTGCTTTTTGCTAATAAAATTGTTGTAAAAGATTGATCGAGTGCTTTCCTTTCATTTATAATCTATCAGTATAAATTGATATTCTTAAAATTAAGTCGATGTTAGAAAATAAAAGTATCTATATGTAATTAAAAATAACATGCTTTAGAAAAAATTATATTTGCTTCATTATCTCAAAATTCAGTAAAATCAAATTTACCTACCTGTTTAAAATTATTATTAAATGAAGTCGGGTAAAAATAAGTTTTTTTTTTCTAATAAACTGAATTCAGTGACCATAACCAAAAGAGCCTCAGTGCGTTGCTAATTAAGCGTCGAAAGCATTTTATTTACATTTTTTTAACTTACATATCATCATTGCGCGTATTTGTTGTGAATGGCGAAAACTTTTTCACCAACCTAAAATTAATTTCTCCTTTATTCCCAATTTTATATTATACATTAATAATTGCATATGACGCGTGAAAGCAGGTACATTCTTTGAATGGAAGTTATTTTTAAATACATTGATATTTTCATACATAGTTAGCAATTTATTTTTCTTAGTAATTTTAAGCTATCGACTATTGAGTTGAAAATCGTATTTTTGATAACATAAAACTTTTTGTGTTTGCCGAAATGAAATAAATTAAATGATAAGAAAATGCTCTAAAAACATATTGTATGTTAACATACAATAAATTGACAATCGAATTTAATTTTAATTTTATAAAAAATAATGATAAATAAACGTGTTTCACTATTTGTAATAAAATGATAATGTTTCGAGAGATTGAGTATGAACTCATTGAGGAATATTGTGAGCCCGTAATATTTTTTATTTTATGATTTACCTAATTAAGTACCTAAACTTTATTATCATACTAACATTTTACGTACCCATCGGTTATAGCTTGAAAACACACTTGAACTTATTTAACACGTCATAACTTACAATAATATACTGAAATGAAACCACTAACACCAAACGTAAAATTTTACAAGACATGGAAAACGCAAACTGGTTAGGCGCGCGAATTTTGAAAATGGAACGCTGCTTTGTTTTCTTTTTTTGTTCGACATGTTCGATGTTTATATTTGGCCAGTGTAAAAGGAGTATGAATTCAATGGATATTATCTAAATAAAAAAAAAAAAAAAATATTAAACATAATATTAATGCAGTATTGTAATTTCTAAGGCTTTAATCATTTTCAAGTAAATTTTATAGATTATATTTCATTTTAAAAATTAAAATAATTTTAACATGACGTCGATTCCTAATTTGAATTTGATGTTCATTCCCTGCTCCTTAATTTACTTTTTTTTATTTCATTTGTGACCAATATGTATGCAGTTATAGGTTTATGTTCTTCCGTTAACTAAAATAAAATTAATACATAACTACCTTCTCGTTATTTTGTGTCTTTTTGAAACCGGACTGTCTGGATTTAAAACAATATTTTAAAACAATGTTGGTGACCGGCGAATTAATTAATTATATCAAGCAATTACGTACTTATTTCTAAGAATATACATACCATCAGATTCGGTAGTTTATGTATCAAGTGATCTCCTCGTTCGGTAAGTTTTTTGATTATTGTCATAATATAATTGTTGTATTTCATACTTTTTGACGATGCTTTTAAGTTTTAACGCTTTGGGAATTGAGATTTATTTATCACTCATGTAATTGTTACTAAATATCAAAGAAAAAAATATTTTAACTGTATTAAAATATATCCATAGAAAATTACAAAAGGAAAAAAGACGTGTGGCACTCGGGGGCACGCTATGCCTTCAAGCCACACCTCTGTGCCCGTCGGAGTGGGGAGCGTGAGGTTTTTTGTTACGGAATTTCTGGATTCGGTTTCCGCGCTCAGGGCCCGCAATAGAAGCTATGCTTATATTGCTATATAAAATATACTTAGTTTTCATATTGTGTAAGTTTTGAGTTTACTAATAAAACTGAAAGTTCTTTTCATTGTCACGTACGAAGAGATGCCTCTAGAGTCTAGGGGCTATTATAGAAATTGGAATAGTTTTCGGTACATATCTTATATCTATAGAAAATCATTTAAGTGAGACATTGGTATTATTTATTGTAAGTGTTACTAATAAACAATAATTTGTAAAATTGTAGACCATAGAAACGTTAAATTATAAAGAAACAAAATCTCATAATAAACAATAAATACCAGTGTCCATACCGTGTCAAGATCTTGGATTAGCGTCAGTAAGATGGGTCACGGTTGTGCTATCGATTTTATATTATAGGCATTCAATGTCAATTGGAGAATATATAGACAAGGCTTGAAGGGATGCACTTGATAAAAGTGATATTGAGTCAAATGAGGTACCTACATGTTTAAGGGTGATGATGCGCAATGAAACGTTTAAAAGTTGGCTGATAATATGATCATATGACTAGAATAAAACCAGCATATAAAACGTTTAAGTTGTTGTATTAGGACAGATCATTAAATAGTTACTAGTAAGGTAAAGGCAGAATCAGCATTATCAAGTTTAGAACAAGTAAAAATGTGATAATTCACATATAATATTTTTTTTGTATAAACCATCTGTTATCGTTTCGTCCCAAAATATAATAAGCATTACATTTTCGTTTGTGATTGAGCCCAAAGACGAAATAATTTTCTTTATTCGCAGTGGGGAATGTTCTTTTCTAGATATTACTAATGTATTGGTACCTAATTGTTAAAAGTATGTAATGTCGATTCAAAAGTGCTTCTAAAAGAAGTCTAATTGAATAAATAAATGTTTGAGTTTGAATTGTTATACCCGTCACCAATAATTGGCTCATGCTGTTCATTATTGTAACAATACCATGATTAGAGTAGTCAGAGTACCTACTTAGTTTACTAAGTAATCACTACAGCCTTGGTAATTGATACAGCAACAATACACATTATTAAAGACAATACATATGATTATAAAATACTTTATTTCAATTACAGGTACAACAGAAAATAGGTTATTAAATTGTAACGCACGAAGAAGCAGATTTCATTGTTTGTGAAGTACGCTCAAGTGATTGTGTCAACGCAATTATTACTGGATTTGATGTATCGATGAATGTGATTGGAAATAATAAGAAACCCAAATAGGCTGACTGTAATATAATGAGTGATTTTTATGTAGGTTAGGAGCCCACCAACCCGCATTAGGCCAGCGTGGTGGACTTTGGCCTGGATCCACTTCATGTTTCGATGGGAGGCTCGTGCCCCTCGTTGCTCCACCGTCTATGTCTCCACATATATGGGCTAATGAAGAAGAAGCCTAATGTTAAGCGGCAAGCGGTACCAACGCCCATGAACATTTGCAGAGGTGTAAGACCACTTGCAGAAGTCTCTTTGCATATCGATTGCTGACTTTTATAGGTATGGGATAAGAAAAGTTTGACGACGGGCATGAAGGAAAGGACTGGGCAAGGAAAAAGATAAAGCATGTGAAATGGAATGTGGAAGAGATAGAAATTAAGAAACAATGTGATGATCTTATATTAAATGGTAATTTGGAAATGAATTATTTAAATTGTGATTCAATGTGTAAAGTAAGTAGACCGGGAGATACTGACACAAAATTTCGAGTCATTTGTAACAGGATGGCGGTTCTACAGGGTTCTTAGTACTCAATGACAAAAAGAAAAACGATGGTGTGAACGCTGGTACCGGTGGCTTAGTCGCGTGGGCGTTAGTCGAACTCGTCGGAAAAATAGCGAAAGTCAAACGATTTGTAACACAAAAATTTTAGAATTTCCCGATAGCCCATAAAAAAGAAGTAGGCGGTAGTGTCATGCCATACTTTTCCGGTGTGACTTACAGCCCGCCATACCGACGCGAATGTGTTGATTTAAATAAAACAATTATTCAACCATTTGTATCAGGCTAACTTTTGCACAGGTAACCATCGACGTGCAGCCATTTACGAAAATCGCCATGCCATACATTTCGGACGATTCCAAATGGTCGCCATACCGCCGAAAATCTGCAAAAAATTTTTATTTCGCCAAACTTTTTGTACCAGTATTGCATTTGGATTTTTGGAGAGTATTTGATAAAATGTGACCATTATTATATTTGCCATACTTCTAGTAGGGGGAAAAAGTGCTGTCATACTTGAAAAATTAATTTAGTATTAATTTATATAAGTGAAGATTTCCAACACCTAGATCTTTGAAATTTTGTATTTATATTCGTTGATCCTCAAACTAACAGGAAAAATAAGTGCCATACTGTTACAAATCGTTTGACTTTCGCTATTTTCCGACGAGTTCGACTAACGCCCACGCGACTAAGCCGCCGGTACCAGCGGTCACACCATCATTTTTCTTTTTGTCATTGCGTACTAAGAACCCTGTAGAACCGCCATCCTGTTACAAATGACTCGAAATTTTGTGTCAGTATCTCCCGGTCTAAAGGATATATAAGCCGTATTTGACGGAAATCTGTACGTTATATGGTAAGTATTATAGACTTAAGCGAAGTAATTCCCTCTAATCTTAAATTACGAAATCTCGTACTCAGATATAGGTAGTGTGAAGTTAGAAGAAAGATTGAACTTATACTTCTATATTAATAAAATAATGACTAAATTCAAAAAGTAAAACTCTGAATTCCTATTTTAATCGTTACTGATATAATTTCTCTAGAAAGATCGCCAATACCTTGTTGCTACCAAGAAGCTTATATCTAATACACTGGAGATTGCACTATGACCATTAACTTGTCACAAGAAAATATAACCTTGAATGACGTCAGTGTTGTTTTTTGTCTCTTTCTGTGGGTGACCACACTGGTTTGTATATTCAGGATTTTTCGAAATAGAAAAAACTAAAAATCATGGTCTATAAAATATAATAACGACATATATTTTTAACAGTATTTTTATTATAATTACTGGTCAACTTACAAGAATTATCACCTTTATACGACATACAATTTTAATTGGTAGAGAATGATAGTTTTAAACAACGCTTGATAACTTTTGGCTACAAAGCTTGGATATTAACCGATATACATCATTAACATCCTTTGTAAATAGAGGAAAGTTGTGTTTTGCATCAGATGCTGTTTACCAAATTGTAAGTTACTCAGATCTTCTTTTTAAACGCGTTGCTTCGACGGGTCAACTTCAAGCCAAAAACATCAAATTAAAACTGTTTATAGCAGTATTTTTTTTCTGGGTCGTAATCCTCAGTAATTTTACCCTTGATAGGCACATATTTCTACTTATTTTTACTTTTTACTTCATTTTTTGGAAAGCTGAAATACGTAAAACAAAAAAAAATATTAGGTTAAAAAGTATAAATTTCAATGTAAAAAAGAACAAACCACAATATGTGAGTGCAATACCGATGTCGTGTGTGGTTTCATTACTAGTATAAAAAATTTTAAAATGGTGTTCTAAATGTTCATCATAATATTGTTTAGCAATATATTATCGTCGCTATCCGTAAAAACCCATCATCATGGTTACCTTACTTGTTAAATTTGTTTGTTGAAAACTTGTTGAAAAATGATGAAAGTATTAGGAAAAGAACTTATTTAACATGATTGCTTAGTAAAATGATGATAAATTTGATGATTTTTGCCATTAAAATGATTCTTAACAGGTAAATGCATGAGTGTTGAGGAATATTGTAAATAACGTAAATATACACTTGCCTGTGAAATTATAGGCCAGAATTTGGTGTCCAAAAACTTCTGCAATTTTTCACAATGCAATACATTATTAATATTCGGAAAATATTTATTAAATACGCAACAATATTAACTTAAATATTCGAAGCGACGCAATTTTTTTGACACTTATGCCATATTGTCAAAGTGAGAGTTGCTACAATTTCATTATGGTAACTACCCATAATCAGGGAGTATCGCTTTTTAATAATTTGTTCAGATACTTATTTTATTTAGCATAAATAATAATTGTCTCATCCAACAATGCTTCTGAATGACGTTGTTGGCAATTTATCAACAAACTCATGTACAAAAACTAACCTTTTGCACAGAATATTACAGCATACATAGTAGCCTTGGGAAAACTTCGTATTAACAGTGGCAATACCAAGTTAGGTGTGAAAGTGATAGAACACAACAATTTTCTTGTTACACGTCAAATATTCATACCGAAATCTCCAGTGTATTAGATACATGGAACTATAGTCATACTGGAACCCAAACTCCTAAGAATAAATAAAAAACTGATAGAATGACCGCAAGTAACCCCTGTTTACCCCATAGGGTAGCCAGCGTGATTGTAAATTTTTCCCCTATTGACGTGCATTAAAAAATCGACTGTCAGTAATAATAGTCTATATGACATAAATCATTAATAAAATCCGCTAAAAAAATGAAATTTAAACGAGATTCATGCAGGTTTGCTTTTCCATTGAAATAACAAAGGTTTACAACTTTTAAAATGGACTGCTTATCGAACACGCTCATAATTTTTTTCCCATATTTTGAATTATGTTATGAAAATCGTTGCGCGGCAGCCCCAATTCTAGGTGTCAAATAATGTTTACTGCAAAATGGCGGATGTTTATGTTCATTTCGTGAGTTTGTTCTTGTATTTTGGAATTATTCTGAGCCAAAATTAATAGAAATGGTTGTAAATATATTGTGCGCGGTTGAAAAAGTGAATGGCATCTAGGATGTGATATTATATTTCATTCGTAAGTACAAAAAACCATGCATAAACTACGCTTCATGTAAAATTGTAGTTTAGTAATATTTCTACTTTAATTGTTGTTAAATCTGGAATAATAGATCGAAGTTGTGATTATAATGTTAATTTTGATTAGGTTTTTTCCATTTAACATCGTTATTTGCTTATTATTAAATGTTTCATGATTGTAATAAATATTAGACTAGGGTGTCCATACTTTATAAAATTGTGTACATATATTTCGGTATGGTATTTTATATGAGGAGAAGTCTTTCTCCACTTGAGTTAGTTCAATTGGCGTGAAAGTTAATGGTATAAAAACGTTGTTTACTACTTTTATATAATGATATATTGTAAAATCAAAAACTCAAAGTACATACATATATGGTACCTACTGAAATAGAAGCACAAGACAACAGCACAAATTTTGTGTTATCTGTATCTAAATGACATTTTTTTTTTTTATATTTTGCAAATAATCTTCTTTTCTCTTTACAGGTTTCCGTCCAATCTAGCGGAACGTAATACATGGCTAAATATAGTAGAATTAAAAATATCCTGTTTTGAAAAAGTGAAGATATGCAACATTCATTTTAAACCCGCACTTGGCCAGTGTGGTGGATGTGGCTGTAACCTCATAGGAGGCCATGTCCCAGCAGTGGGAACGTAATATATACGTTACGGGAAATAAAATGTATGGGAGGGTTTAAAGTTACATTTTTAGATATTTCTTGTTATATTTAAAAAAAGTTATTATTGTTATTTTACTCATTAGGTAAAGTATCATATCAGTATCATATCGATATCAGTTTAAAGTTTTTTGATACCTGCAATAGTTACGGAATAATCACCTGTGCACACTTAACGATTACACCCTGAATATATTATATTTTGTTTTTTATTGTATGATAGGGAAGCGCTAGACCACGATCTCATATTTCAAGTACTCTTAAAACTATTTAAATACTTAAGGGTATGGAATGATAAAAATATTTTCAGTGAACCGATTTCGTTACTTTTTATTGTTATTATCTTATAATTTGCAAATTTGTAAAGGCAGTTGGCATTGTAATGATAAATAAATATTATAAAAACACATTGATATTTTACTTCATTAATTCCTCAAATGACTGGACGTAACGCCAAATTATACAGCAAAATGTTGTCATAATTTATAGCGGTCCTGTGTTCTGAAGATGCAAGACGGAAGACGCAAACATGAAAAAACGCTGAAAGGAACATTACAATTTTCCAATGTTAAATACTTGAACATCTATTTTTTATCTATTTGCAAAAATTCTACAGTAACTATATTAGAATAATAAATGCAATTACGTAATTTATTTCCGCCGTAAATCATCAACCATCAATCAATCAATAAATATAAAACTCTCCCGACAACGCACAGCCTAAAATCACTGGACCTAAAGACATGAAATTTGGCACACTCTGTATATCTAGAGTATCCTAAAGGTGCACTTAGAAAGGCTATTCCGAAATCCCCACGGGATAAATGGGATTTTATGTTTTATGACTTCAACGAGGACGAAGTCGCGGGCAAAATCTAGTATTATAGTAAAATTTTAATACGAATAAAATTGATGTATCCGTTATTTTTTTCCTTAATATCCTGAATTTTTTACATTTATACTCACCCCACGGAAATATAGACATACTATATATTATATATTATGACTCACCGTAACTAGAACGAGACGGAGGGGAAACGATAAGATTCAAGGTCAAATTTTTTGACTTTACTTTTTCTTAGGGAGTGTGGGTTCCATACGTAGTATATATAGTTCCATGATTAGATATAAGCTTCTTGGTTGCTACAAATAGATTTGACATTTGACATCTTTTCCAATAAAATATATCGTTTCTCGACATTTAGATAACTAGCTTTTTTGTCAAGTTATATCTTTACTTATCTCCACTGGAAATCAATTCTAGAACACTTCAGATCAAACACTGGAGGTCAAATAAATAAATATGTATTCCAGGACAATTTTCACACACTTCACGATCTGATCCTTTCGCTTGCGTTATGGAAACCAGATGGCTAATAAATATATACATATATAATTATAAATAAATACTTATTTAGATAAGTAGCACCCAGACACAGAAAAAATATCTATGTTGATCACACAAATATTTGCCCTGGGTGGGAATCGAACCCACGACCTCTGGCTTGGAAGGCCGACCGAAGAAGCCAACCGGTCAGCTAAATAATCTGTTAAAAGTTTCTGAAATAATCAAAGTACTTTGAATTTTATTTTGTTTTCGTGGCCACTTTAAAGGCTTCCAATATAAGTATGTTCGGCTTTAATGAGTTCGTGTCACTGCACATTTTTCTCACGATTCGATGCTTCGATGCAGGCTAAGGTCTGGGAAGAATAGTAGTAGAATAACTATAGCAGTACTAACTATAGAAATAGAACTTTCAGGGATAAAATTTATTTAAGGAATTAAAAAAAATGTCACGTAGGTATTGCTGCCCGAAATTAACTACCTATCTGTTATACAGAGTTGTTTTATTTTGTGTGTATACCGTATACATATTATAAATAATTATTTATTTTTACCATTACGATAAAATAAGAACTACTTAATTAATAAATAGTAATTTATACAACCAGACATGCAATTTAAATGTTTAATTCGAAAAATAATTAGCATAAGTTGTACTTATTTAAGATTAAATCATTTAAATGTTATCGAAAATTTATTGACTTTAATTTTCATTGATTACGATTTTAACAAAACAGTCACACGTGACACAACTCTATTTCTTAAATCGTTAACTCTATTAACTTCGACACAAGCCACTAATGTTTTTATTCAATGTTAATTATTATTTTTATACCACATTTTAGGCCACAGTGTAGGAAACACCAGTATGACCATAAACTATATGACTCACTCGACACACATGGTGACTATTTGGAGACCATATTTGCCGTTCACCTTGGACTGGTAATCAGATCAAGCATTGCACTATGCTACGTCATAATATAACTATCGATTTATAAGCCTGTAATATGTTACAAAAATATAACATTATGTGGACTGTGAACAAATAGATTAGCAAGTGTTAAGGTAAATACTTGGTAAATATTTATTCCCTCATTATTTTATTTTAAATATTCATCTTTTCATTCTGACAATCCTTGCCTCTGTTCTACTATACAATAATATACATCGGTGTAAAAAGTACCCGAATCTCCTAACTATCTCCAGCTATAAAACCATACCACCCAACGTTGCGACGAAAGAAAAACGAACAAACAAACACATTAATGTTGGGTTGCCTGGTAGATATCGCTACCTAGCGATAAGGCCGCCCTTTGCTGTTTCTGTAGTATTGTCTTTGTTATATGTATTTATGTATTTTCAATGCAATAAAGTATAACAAATAAATAAATTAATAATAGTAGCAAGAATTTGTCAAATGAAAATTCATTTATAGAACATTTCACTGGCATTTTGTAAAGTCGTAATTTTTCATTACCTATAATAATTGTAATGTAATTTAAAAAATTTAAGCAATAGAATTAAATGTATGAAAATTTATAAAAAAAACTTCTAAGATAGATTCTTCAAATAAAAGCTATATGCCTATTTTAAAAGGTTGTTGAATTACAGAGGTTAGCTGATTGCATAATGTACATGAGAACGTACCATCTGTGTTATGACATGCTATAGTTATCATGCATTTCCCCAGTCTAGAAAATGTGGTTAAAATTAGATCTATAGGTATCCATCCATATTATATATTTTAGTTTCGATATTAGAAATATGAACGTATAATTTCAATGTTGGTATGTTGCTTAGAACTTGTTACTGATTCACGAAAACAGTTAAACCAATTGGGATGATATTTTACAGTTTAATAACATGGATCAATATAAATAATGGTTTTTTAGTCCTGGATGAGCGTAAGAAGTTTGGCTAAATACGAGTACCATTACAAAAGTAAACTGACTGGATAATTCTAATAAAAATAACTTCCTCATGTTCAAGCACATTAGGAATTTCGTATTATCTTAGGAACTTCCCTAAGTACGTAATGAGATTTTTATAATAAAAGCGATATATTGCTTTTACGATATCTGAGAAGATTGCTAGTCTCTAAATAATCTTGACCTAAATAAACAAAATATATATCTTAAACGACTAGTGATTAAGACTAAATATATAGCAGTGAGGTATCGATTTTTAAACTAAAGATATTTATGGAATGGGTTCACATTTCGTAGAAAGGTAAATGTATTTTTACATCCTGAGTATTCGGTAAATTTATACTAATATCACATGAATTTTCTCTACATTCACTTTTCGTTAAATAATTCGTACTTTAAGTTTTTAAATAGGCTAATTGTTTCATATCATTACAATATTTTGATCTCTGCAGTTTAAGTTAAGAACACTATATTTTATGCATTTAATAGTGGAGAAATATTAAAATAGTAGTTTTCAATCCATTTCATCCATCCTTTAAATTTTTGGTACCTACATATATGAAATCTAAGATACAAGTTGTGAAATAATGTTTTGTACAATGTTTGATTTATAATTATAACGTTGGTGAATTTATAATCATTGAACTCTACAAATACAAGTCTGTATTGCAAACTCATTATCATCAAATTTTGGTGTTGTTTGATTTCTACATTATACTTTTTTATTTGTACACAATACTTTAAAGGGAACCTTAAATATTGTCGCAATGCATAAAACTTGTCAAATATTTTTAATGTGGTCTTACCATTATATGAAACTTTTCCATTGACGAGCACATATTATGATGTTAGCTAAAATATTCCATGAATGATATTATCCAAATATTATGTATAATGTGTAATTGTGCTTGCACTATATACACTGTATGTAAAATATTACACATGACAAAATATAGTGAATTTTCGCAGATCCTTTCTAATGTATAACAAAATAATTTGTCATGTGTCGTTCGGGGATGTTGTAGTGCATCATAATACAAATGCAAATATACAAGTGCCTTATGATATTACTGTATTTTAATCGAAGAGTGAACCGGTACCTACTTGGGAAGCGCGTACCATCTTAGACCGCATCTTAGCTTTCCATCAGGCGAGATTGTGGTCATGCGCTTCCCTATCTAGCACTAAAAAAAAATCGATAAATGTGATTCATGACAGACCTAGATACATATATCTAAATATAGACCATACCGCCTCAGGCTTTATTTTCGTGCGACAAAGTGTAGAACTAATTTAGGTATATTAGCCCAAAACTGATGCTTCATGTTCATGTATTTTATGTCATAGAGCATAGTGTACACAACATCATTTAAGGCTTAATGTGTCTCGGAGCTACAGTGTTAAACTAGAGAATATTAGGCCTTATTAATTAAACTTATTTCGATAGTGTACACCATAGGCACTAGTTCTTTATGTCTTCTCTATCCACGTACATAATGTGCCTCAAGTTATATTACATTCTGTCTGTGTATAGCCTCCGGCCGCGGCTTCGCCTGCTTTGTCCAAAACTTAAAAAAATATGAGAATCACGCTATCTACAGTACAGTATACAACACAGTATATACCAATCGTGCAGTTGCTTAACTTTATCACAAACAGTCAGACGCGACTTTTTTTTTTAAATGTAGTACCTAATATGATATTTTGGTCTCACCGTTGTCCAGGGCTCTTGCTCTCATTGCTTGCGTTGTTGCTGGAGTCATCGTCCTCCTCCCTCGAGGTGGCAGTGGAGAGGGCCCGAGAGTCCGCGTTGACGTCACTCCCGTCATTGTCCTCGCCTTCTGATGTTCTACTGGTCCCTTCTTCCGCCTGGAACAAGTGGGTGCAGGCATTATATTAAAGTTATATATTGAGGAATTAAGTACGAATTCAAGTTATATAGCATTTGTTACGATATTGACAATAGGTGACCATTTTCAATTGGTTGTTGTCTTTCATTTTTCACCCAGGTTGAACATTTCGTATCAATAAAATTTTGATATGTTTTGTTTTTAATAAGATTAATTACATTAATATAATATAGGCGGTATTAAATTAATAAACTTAAGTATGTCTTGATATATTCAACATTGAAGAAATATAATTTGCTATTTTGTTGGCAAAAATTTATTAAGTAAAATTATACTTTATGTACAAATCGAACAAACAGATAAAAAATTTTACTTGACCTCAGCATTTCTATATGTAACAATATAACGAAATTGCTTGTCCAGTGTCCACCTGTTCATAATAATTATTTACTTAGGTCTCCAAAAGGGTTTAGGCCAGATATATTACGTAGACTTTTCATATGAGACAGTTTTTATTATGATTATTAAGATATAACATATTATACATTTTAGTATGTTGTTACAGGTTAAAAAAAGCATTAATAAAAAATTTAAATTAATTACCTTAGAGAATTAAACCGAGTTATTAGTAGCACAAATTTGAATTCAAATTTAACAAGTTTAATTACACAATTAAGAATATGACAGTACGTTTGAAAATCAAGATATTTTATCATCAACAGAATAGTAGCAGCAGTTAATCGTTCGTTCATAGCAGGCCTTATTTAGTTTTTCTAGAGCTAGACCAGATGATCAATTATTCAAAAAGGCCATGTTCTAGACTTTTATTATATCCGTCGATCCATATGTGGCGATATGAATTAATTAGTAATTGTATGTAATATTTTTTTGTAGGATATTGTTCAAATGAATTTATTCTGCTTTGTATTTTTTTTTCAAATATAAATTACACATTGTTCACTTAGAATCAGATGATACAACATGTGAAATTATAAACTTATTAAAAGCCTAGAATAAAAGCCCACAAAATCCAAAAAAAAATATTACAATTTGACAGACGGCATGAAAACTTGGTCCTCCAAAAAAACTGTAACATGAATGAATGAGTTTCACGTACACTATAAAAACATTTTATTACGACATACAGCGACACCAACAAATTCTTAGGTTGACAGATTAAGGGATCTAGCAGAGTAATTGTGTACGTGATCGGAAACTATCAACCTATTGAGCAAGAAGGTATCATGCAATAATGTCTACATTTGTCCAAATGATATTACTAGCAGGGTAAAAAAGGGCTCAAGCTTACATTACACACCTTTTCGTAGCAATGAGATATATGGAAAATAATAGCGAATTAATAATGGAAAAAAACATGCTTCATAAAAATTATTGCATACATACTAGAATCTCTCAATACTTATGCTTGAATTATAAAATAAAATTAAAGTAGTATTAATAGTATTAACGAAATTTTAATTTGCTACTTCTGATGCACTGCTTAGTTAGAATATTATGACGTATTTTTGGCTAAATCAGCTTTATAGGGATTGTTCATTGGTCAAAACTACCTGATTAAAGGAATCTAACCTTCAATATACTGCATATAATAATATGTATGTATCTAAAATTATAACAACGATTCCCTTTATAAGCAACCTACATTCTACATTCAACTATTACACGCCTAATTAATTATTATTTCCAATCTGCTTGCTCTAATAAAAATTGTAGTTACTATATATCTATAGCTTGACTTACCTGAATTCGAATAAGCGGTATCATTTCTTCTTTAAACACATGCATGTTTTTACACATAATTTATATATTTATTAAAATATTATATTAAACTTAATCCATTGTCCATGTAACTCACAGTTTCTGTAAGGAAACGAATTTAATGGCGTAAATTAACTTGCTTGAAAATGTGATGAGAATACTATTAGCACTGTAAGTTCTAAGTATTGATGTTTAATAGTGTAATAATAATAATATGTATGTAAGTACTTGCGAATTAAATGTAGGAAGCTTGACTAGAAGATAATTTTAGTTTAGACAGGCGTTAGAACATTATATTCTTGATTGATGAATATGAATACAAATGATTGAATAATGAATGGATTGACTAATTTGTATTGATCGATATCTAGAGTTTATAAATATTATTAAATAGACATATTATTTGGTGATTTTAATGAATTTTTGGAAATATAAAATTGCAGCGATCTGCTAGCTATGCAAGAATATTGCATTATATTATATTGCTAAGTGATAAAAAGAAAATAAAAGCCTTACATATCATATAGCATTAGTTCCTAGTAAAAACATATTGGTTTATTTGATAAGACTTTGAAATATCGTTCTTTGAAATGCGATACTTGGTGTAAATAATATTGACATCTTAGATCGTCTGCTTGAAGAAGGTTCTCAACGACAGTTTGGGATTACAGCTTTCTTAGAATTTAGGAGGATCAATAGAGATTCTTCTTCTTTTTAAATGAATAAAGATTTCAGTGTCAATTGAAAAATAATATGGTACATATAGATTGTATTTAAGGTCCTTTTACACAATCAGTTGTTAAACTATCTTTTGTCACTAAAACTAAATAATAGTTTACTAAAACCTTAGAAAATAAATTCAGAACTGTTACAAAAATGTTTCGTAATACAAAAACTTGAAACTCTGCTTGATAGGCATGTTTGTGAAAAGTAGGTCGTGTCTTGTGTCAATAACAC
Source organism: Colias eurytheme (assembly GCA_907164685.1). Classification (NCBI taxonomy): domain Eukaryota; kingdom Metazoa; phylum Arthropoda; class Insecta; order Lepidoptera; family Pieridae; genus Colias; species Colias eurytheme. The sequence goes on along the minus strand of CAJQZN010041118.1, from coordinate 101,785 downwards.
GGGCATAGATGGGTTCTGTGTTAAGAAAGCTTTGTATCTATGTAAGATAAGTATTGTATCTATACTAGTATTTTTTATATAATATTATAAAGTTGAAGGGTTTATTTGTTTGTTTGTTTGAACGCGCTAATCTCAGGAACTACTGGTCTGATTTGTAAATTTATTTTGGTGTTAGATAGCCGATTAATCGAGGAATTATCTGGGTTAACTGCGGGTCACAGCTAGTATCTAAAAATGTGAAGTGAAGTCCCATGTCCCCTAGTGGGGTAAGGGGCAGATGCAATCTCTCAGTATCTAAAAATACATGTATAAATACCTGTATGTACCAAAAATTACTTACAGTATAAACCCATAACTGGTTAATTATTAATTTAAATACAAAGAAAATCAACCAAATGTAATTTATAGTCTTCAATTATTACTATCGTCTCTACTCATATGAAATATTAGGTGACAATTTGTATTCAGAACTGCAACAGTTTATTTAATTTAACGAACAACAGGAAGTCAGAGTCGATCTATAAGGAATGTCTAGAGGTATTTACGGGCAAATATTTGAGACAAAATAAAAACTTTCCCAAAATTGTTTTCCTCAACCTCGAGAGCTTTTGAACTTTCTTCTAGTTTTCTTATATATGTATGTACATCCCTTTTAATAGTATTGACAGTTTCTCTAGCTTTAAATTCTAGATGAATTACTAGAAGTATCTACTCTCCAAGATTATTATTCAAAAGAATATTCTACACTTTTTATTTCATAACCTTGTAAACGCAAATTTTTATATAGTTCCGAACTATTTTTTTCCAACGTTATCAGGTTATAGGCTGAAGATATGACAGATCTTCAGCCTATAACCTGATATGCCATGGTCCATTACTTGATTGGCCATATCTAACGTTATACATCAATACATTCTGTCAACGTCATAACTTTTCAACTATAAATTGGATTTGGTCTACAGTTAAGTCTCAAATCTAACAAGTGAAACGAGAGCTATATTTCGACAAGATAATTGGAGTATCCGGCTATGAATTAATTGCTATCGTCTTTCGCATCTATCGCAGATTTTAAAACTGAATAAATAGAAACATGAGCGTGATTGTTACGCTTCATTATTTTAGCTACACTAAAGTCCTGTTATGTATTGCACGCCTCATAAGCGAAGCGTTGAGGTGGGTACTACTGTCACTTCGCGCAAAACATCTGAATTTTCAAACTTAAAATGTCTTTATGTATCATACATTGTACTTGTAAGATAATACATACACACACATATTAAGAAAAAACACTATTTTTAACATTCATGATATTTTTGATGTCATTTTTGTTATTTAAACTAGTTAAAAAACAGTTTAAAAAAGTTCTGTCTTGGACGTCCGTGTGTCTGTATGTGCGGAGGATTTTCTTGTTAACACGATAGCGACCGAAATACTTTACTAATCGAGTCTTTTTTTTTCTCTTACGCTTGAGTATGCTCAGGAATAGAACCCTTTCATTTTTCAGGGTCTGATTCGATGTGGTTTAATTGTTATTAAATAAACAAAAATAATAATTAATAAATAATTATTAAAAAAAAATTATGAGGCGTGCACTTTTGGATTTTCCAAATTATTTAAAGTATTACACCTCCTTCAACTATCGGTGACAAGACAGTGATCAGCCTTGTGTAAGCCAGATAAATCAAAATATTCTTTTATATGTTTCCACACGGTTCCAAACGCAGCAAGGAGACGATTACTAACATCATAAAGCGTCCCATTTTTCCATAAAATAGCTATTAGCTTCTGACCATATTCCCTTAATATTTAATTCAAGTCTCGAGCATCTTTTAAGCACTCTTACTGTATCTAATCTTTCTCCAATCGACTGGAATGTTCTATCCAATCGATGTATGAGAGAGAAAGAACGTCTCCTATGTCATGAACTCCTGGTATTTCATTAATACATTTATTAGTACCATGGCTCCTTTATTACAATAAAACAAAATGAGCATTTATTTGTTTCGTATACTTTCTCACTGCAATAAAGTTTTGTAAAAAACATACATAGCATTTAGAACGTTTAACACAAAATAAAACTAACCCGTAGTTTAAGTAATAACTGCGAAAGTTAGACAATATCTTACACCGAACGTTTAGCGTTTATTGACCCGATGACCCTCTACAAAATACTTACGACCGACTTTAGGGATCAAACGTATCACATCTGCAAAAAGTATTAGAAAAGAATCCGCGTTTTTACCACGTTTTTACTTCACCAATGTAGGCTTAACGTCGCGTCACTAAAACTGTCAGATCAATTGAGATAGACGGGATTTAAACCTATTGTTTTGATTGAATAGCTTCGAAGTCAGTATTGATTCGTATGTTTGTATGAAGATGATTCAAATGTCGATTTAGGTGAAATGAAAAATCTATTCACTTTGATGGAAACCGATAATATTATACTGAAAAGTTGAAATCAATGAAGATGTAGAGCTGTTAATAATAAATTCATGTATCTTCTATATTATATTTTTATATTCGATTGATTTTATTCAACCTATTTATTTATACTATGTTGGCAAAGCTATCCTTCAACCAAAAATAATTGGATTAACTAAATGAACTGTTCTATTTGATTCAAACGATTGGTCTCTAATAATTATTAATATATTTTATGTCTCTCTTATATGCATTTTCAAGTAGGTATACAAGAAATCTCGACATTTTAAAGTTTTAAAAGCTATTAACAACAGACATTTGTAAGTGAGCACGTTCGGTCTTTATACCTATATTTGAAAGTAGGCCACGCGACATTTAAATCATTCAGAGAGGTTATAATTCTTGTCTAGAGAATTGGATAATTTTAACATATACTTATTTCATTACCCATTTCCAGATACTTTCGACGTATAGTTATTGCATTACGTACATATTTTATTCGTAGAAAATTTATGAATACTAGTCGAGGAGGAATGAAATTTTATAAGTTTAACTCGTCTCGTTTTATACTTTTTATTTCATTTCCATATCATTAAACGTTAGATTAAGTAGATAAAATTACAAAACATCCACAGCATTATAATAAAAATTAAGCATAACGTAAATATACATAGATAAACAGAAAATTAGTAATAGGTAATAGGTATACCTACTACGAATTATTTCATACTATAATGTTTCAAAGGCTGCATTTCTATATTAGCATTTATAGGATGCGTACGAACCATCGAGTCAAGAACTGAGACACTTTAATACCTTGAAGAACTGTTTTCCTTCGAATCATTGCAAATGGAATATTTTCTGTGTATTTTAATGCCTTCTTCAATAAGGCTCTTACGATGCTCATTTTAATAAGGAGTTCTGAAGGTATTTCTCAAAGAAATATTATATCTATATAGAATTTAATCACGATAGTAAATTAGTTACGTTTCATGGCATCTAGAGCAGATTGCATTTAAAGGGTCCTTATAATTTGTTTTTCTTTTAATTGTATTATAGAATAAAAATATATAAGTGAAGAGATAGTTTTCTTCTTTGAAATCAACCTTGGAAAATTTGAAGAACATGTGATGCATATGATAGGATTTAAAAACAAAATCATAATCACAGAATAAAAAGAATATTCAAACCTTACCTTCAGGGTAAAGTTTGAAATTTTTTTTTATTCTGTAAAGTATCATTTTTGCAACGGTCTTATAAAGATTTTATAATACACTAGCAGTCCGCCCCGGCTTCGCCCGTGGTACATATTTACGTTTTCTCTACGTAAGAACCATCCTCGTACTTCAAGGAATATAATAAAAAAAGAATTATCGGAATCGGTTCAGCCGTTCTCGAGTTATGCGCTTACCAACACATTTTGTGATTCATTTTTATATATATAAGAGATTTGACATCATAGCCATCATTTTGTTTAATAATTCGCATACCCTAAAATTTCGTTCAGAAAGCATTAAACTGGCCAAACCAGCACATGGGCGGATATTTGCAATGTTCAACGCAATAACAAATAATAGTTTAAGCCGGAACAACGAAAATCTAACAGTCAAATTGCTAGCTAAATCAAAGCTGTTACATCCAACAATTTAGATCAAAACTGCATAAATGTATTTCTTGTTATTTACTTGTCGAGATTTGGAATGAACTGGGTCATGCTTGCACTGGGTCTCACTCTCTTGTGTGTTTATTTACTGCTATTCTGCTGAATTAGGGAGCTGTCAGTTTATATGTACTCATCATAATAATACCTATATTTTACAACATAACGTTTAAAGGCGATAGTTTTCCGAAGTTTTACATGGATTCATGATTTCTTGCTGTCGTTGAACCTTTTCCCGTAAATCATCTTATTGTACTAAGCCTTCCACAGGTACAAAGTAAATATATGAAACTTTACATCCATACTATACGTAGTATATTATTATTAGTCTGTGCTAATATTATAAATGCGAAAGTAACTCTGTCTGTCTGTCTGTTACTCAATCACGCCTAAACTACTGAACCAATTTTCATGAAATTTGGTATGGAGATATTTTGATACCCGAGAAAGGACATAGGCTACTTTTTATCCCGGGAAAATGACGCAATCCCGGAAATCCCACGGGAACGGGAACTATGCGGGTTTTTCTTTGACTGCGCGGGCGAAGCCGCGGGCGGAAACCTAGTAATATTATAAAGAGGACTTCCTAATCTAAAAATATTTTCTGTGAACATGATCCTGTAAAAGTTTGTTTTTCCACTAAGGTCAGTTTTAGAAGGTTCAATGTCATTTACAGGGATATTTTACAGATCAGTATTTCCTTTAATAAAATATGATACTTATCATTAAAAGTTTCAAACTAATACTGTTGACGAGGCCTTCCTGTTTTTAAATCACTGATGTATATTATTTCATCAAAACTCAAGAGGGCAAATTAAACCAACTTCATTCACACCATAAAATATCAACCAAGATAAAAAATTGCTCTACAAAACAGTCCAAAGCAATGACCGTGTAATTGCAACGCTGATTTTAAAATATTTATTGGCTGCTTACCAGCTAAGTAGCCTTACTCAAATTTGAGACCAACTGCATCGTAATACGACTTAAAGTTTATTACCTTGCTATTTATCGATTGACTGAAGGCATAATTTATAGATTTCTGGCTTTCATTAACCCGTGACGCGTCCTATGAACAGGCGGTTGCTCATAACTAAAACTGTACTGTAGCGTCCTGTGTAACAACGACTGTTCATAACGCGGCCAATGACTTTGAAGGTCACCTGTAGCTGCTTACAAGTGAATGTTTCCAGTATAAAAAATATTTGTCTATGCCTTATACATTTTTAATTCGAATCGGTACGACTCCGACGCTGGCAATAAAGACTAAAACCACAAAATAAAAAAAAAAAGTGAATCATTGATTGAGTTGCGTCATCGGCCATAGTTTGTGACATTTGTCTTGTTCAACGAATATTTGGATTGTGAATTATGCCGAGAGGAATAATTAGATGAGTGATAATTGAGACGTATATTACTGGAAATTTTACGTAGAATACGTTTATGATATTGGTTTTAGGGATATTTGAAGAATACTCAGTGAAAAAGTGTCTCAACTTTTCAGTGCGGAAGACGCATAATGGCGCTTTTTTTCTTGTTTGTGAATAATGGAGATTTGTTATTATTCATAGTGAAATACGTTGTGTTAAATGTGTGAAAATATAAGTGAATGTATTTGGCAATCGTGTAGTGATATGAAAACGTGAATATGATCATTTGATGACTCAGCATTATCATGTAAGTGTTAGTATGTAAGCAATTAAAATTAAAACAAAAGAAAATCAATTTTTTATAATTTTATAGAAAAAATATATCGTCATGATTACATTTTTATGCTATAACTAGTTTCTTCCTCTTTCCAAAAATATATCATACATGGCATATAATTATAGAACAATAGGGTAAATAAAATTTTCAAACTCGGTAGTCATAAAAAAGCTAGATTTCGTGAACTCCCTTGACACTATCGGGATCGGTGCCGGCTGTGCGCCGGACGCGTCACGGGTTAAGGCGTACTTGGGATTGGCACTCGTATATCTTCAAGATCGTAAAATGGAGGAAGTTAATGGCAAGCCTTGATTGGGAAATTAGCTTGTTCACAAGTTAATCTTGGTAATGAAATCCTGTAATGTGTTGGTAGAAAATAATGTGTTTTATTGTATTTTGAGCTCGGTTATGGAATATAATCTGTTTCAAAATAGTTATTTCAGATTTTTTTTATTTACTTATATTAAGATACCATTTTTCTTTCATCTTTATAGTGGTATACCTATAAGAATACCACTGACTTTTCTTCTTGTGTAAAAGTTTTCAATATAGCAGAAAATATTTATAATTTCATTGAAGGTTCTATAACAGTTTCAAAAGTGGGATGAATGTCAATGCCATTTAGCTTACACCAGGCAGATAAGACATCTCTTTTAACTTTGTCCAAATAAACGAACAGATTAATCATTTACATATATAGCTTAAAATACTTCGTGATTAATTCATATAATACAGATAAGAAACATAGATATTGTCTTCGAAAGCTTGCATGCAGTAGTTTCAGAATTTACAGAACCAATTAAGCTAAAATTGTTTAATAAATAGATCGTAGAAAGAAGTGGAAAACACGTAAATAAATTTTCATTTTAGTGCCAAAAAAGCATGCGTGTGCTTAACGCTTATGTTTAGTTTTAATTAGTATTTGATACATAGTCAATAAATATGTTAATACAGTTAATTAGTTAATGAATAATATGCCAAATTCTAATCCTTCAATTTGTCTTTTTCTAGAAGTTGGTACTTTCATGAAAATTATAAGAAACAGTATCAAAAGGTTCAAGTTGTTGAAAGCAAAAAGCTAACCTAAAAAGCAGCGTTAGTCACTTTCAGATTCTGAAGAGCATTAGCTGAGAGGCTTTTTGTCATTTCTTTTCACATTTGTATTTCACAAGTCACATCAAATTTAAGTAAAAGATTTATATACTTTACAATTTTGTAATTATATTTCTTTAGATACTAAGAGAAGTGTTCATACATTTTATAAAAAGTTATCGATACAGTATCGTATTATTTCACAAGTAAAGTTTAATCAAAAGCTCGAAGAAATACAAGTTATTGTGTATTTAATAAAGAAAGCAGTACAATAGAAACAGTATCAAGCACCGGCATAGTGCATTAAGTCTGTCACAGACAGACTGCTTTGTTTTCTATCTTCCTTTCTGAGATGGGATTAAAATTCGACTATTGTGGGCTGTGATCGCGAATTTTTCATAGTGTCATTGTAATTAGTAAGGTAATAATAGTTTAGTCAAAGGTATGATATAATGAATAGGTAATAGGTATAGTATGCATTTGTTTTTTTCTATATGTATCTTATACAGGGTGTCCCAAAAAGTAGTGATGAACGGAAGCTGGGAGGTAGAGGACCTAGAGGGCTATCCGAATCACCCCCATATATGTTATGCGATTTTTCGTATTTTCGGAGTTATGACGTTTTTTTCAATTTTTCACCTATCGCCGAGTACGATGTTATTTTCACTCATGGTGACGTCAATTATTGCGCTAGATGCTTGATTTTTTTTTGTTTGCTAAGCTGAAAGATAGGCCAATTCAGTATGGTAACATTTACTATCGTAAGATCTTCGTATGGAATAAAAAAAAGAATTAAATTCCAAGAAAGATAAAATTACCCAGTATGTTCACCACTTCAAGTGCCCGTAAAAAAAAAAAATCACATAAAAAAAGTTTTCCGTTTAGCTTATAAAAACTTGCTCTATCTATAGATTCTTTTTTTATTCCATTCGAAGATCTAACGATAGTAAATATTACCATACTGAATTGGCCTATCTTTCAGCTTAGCAAACCTGCCTGAAAATCTCCGTGTGAAAATCTCTGTGTGAAAATCTCTGTGTGAAAATCTCTGTGTGGAAATCTCTGTGTGAAAATCTCTGTGTGAAAATCTCTGTGTGAAAATCCCTGTGTGAAAATCTCGGTGTGAAATCTCTGTGTGAAAATCTCTGTGTGAAAATCTCGGTGTGAAAATCTCTGTGTGGAAATCTCTGTGTGGAAATCTCTGTGTGAAGATCTCTGTGTGAAAATATCTGTGTGGAAATCTCTGTGTGAAAATCTCTGTGTGAAAATCTCTGTGTGAAAATCTCTGTGTGAAAATCTGTGTGAAAATCTCTGTGTGAAAATCTCTGTGTGAAAATCTCTGTGTGAAAATCTCTGTGTGAAAATCTCTGTGTGAAAATCTCTGTGTGAAAATCTCTGTGT
>CAJQZN010041118.1:79615-93491 GCA_907164685.1 Colias eurytheme | reverse complement strand
TGTGTGAAAATCTCTGTGTGAAAATCTCTGTGTGAAAATCTCTGTGTAAAAATCTCTGTGTGAAAATCTCTGTGTGAAAATCTTTGTGTGAAAATCTCTGTGTGAAAATCTCTGTGTGAAAATCTGTGCCTGTCGCTAGCGACTGCGCTCGCGACAGGCACAGATTTTCAATAAGTGACATTTGGCTTACAGTTGTGCGTAGCAGAGAGTAATATTACGTGATGGTCATATTTTACTAAACTATATGCTTATTTATAATGTCCAAACTCAAGTAGGTATATGAATTCATTCAGAAGTATCGTGAAAGGCTGCTTATGGCCTTTCACGATGGCCAGATGTAACGCTATGAAATATCATGTAGCTGTAGGAACGCTTGCAATGATTTCTTTAAAGTATAGATACGTCACCCGGGCACGTTTTTTATGTGATTTTATTTTTTTACGGGCCCTTGAAGTGGACCATACTGGGTAATTTTATCTTTCTTGGCATTTTATTCTTTTTTTTATTCCATTCGAAGATCTAACGATAGTAAATGTTACCATACTGAATTGGCCTATCTTTCAGCTTAGCAAACAAAAAAAATCAAGCATCTAGCGCAACAATTGACGTCACCATGAGTGAAAATATCATCGTACTCGGCGATAGGTGAAAAATTGAAAAAAACGTCATAACTCCGAAAATACGAAAAATCGCATAACATACATGGGGGTGATTCGGATAGCCCTCTAGGTCCTCTACCTCCCAGCTTCCGTTCATCACTACTTTTTGGGACACCCTGTATATAATACGTCAAATAAATATAAGCTCTTTGTATGATTCATATTTGGACTAGGAATTTCTATGCTATTTTAATAATGTATGTAATGTTTGATGCTCCCAGATATTCATTACAATAGTGTTAAACAGACTATTTACTAAAGCTATTGAATAATTAAGATTTATACGACAAATTAGGTACAAATGTTCAAAATCAAGATTGTGGTAGACGCAATTTACACAGTAGGTAAGTACACAGACAAACAATGTGGTAATTTGACAATAGTTTCCAAACTATATCCCTGGGATTATCTCAATCTAAAATACTAATTATTGTGGTACTTCGAGGCGTTGTCGCCCTCTTAATTGAATTTATATGATCTTTGAATTCTATGAATTATTTAGCAAGTTATTGTATATTTAGCAAGGAAAATAAGATTAATTATTGCCTTCGTCGGGTGGTGAAATGATCTTTTGATGAATAAAATTGATGCTGGTTTAGTATATTTTCAATACCGAGTTACTCGGATTGATTGAAAATATTTTCATTTTTGATATTTTCGGATTGCCTTAAAAGTTATTTTATCGATTACATTTCTTTGCGCATAACATCCTAGACAACATAGATGCTCCTGACTTGTTTATTTCTTAAAAAAATATATGGATATATATGAGATGTCTAAACATGGTGGTCTATAACGTTTTATTGTATGAAACATATGGTTGAATAAATGTATGCACCTGTCGTGAGAGAGTTTTTATAAAACTATACAATTCAGAACGTTTCACAGCACGCTGCATAATATGAATAAACAAATCTCTTTTTTATGTTTCTAAATAAACATCTTTATAAATGTTAGAACAATTTCAAATCTTGATTACAGTTTTGTTAAGTTTAATGAACTTCAATAATTTTCTGGAAGTTTGGAAAATACAAATTTGGAAAATGACATTGCATTTATACTATTTCAATTGTATATTGATAAAAATAAACAAAACAATAATTTAAATAACTTATTTGACAAGTGATAAACGATGTATTGACGACAAAAGAAAACGTCTTCATAAGCTTTCGTGTTACTAACCTTCTTGTCTTCTTGATTTTATGCAAGTTTGTTAAAAATTTAGAAATTAAAGACGGATCTATAACGTGATTTATACGTAATCATTATCCCGACGATTCATGCATTCTACAATAAACGCATTCTACTAATATTATATTCACTTCTAATATAACTTTCAATGTTATATAAAATACTTAGATGGGTTAAAATTAAAGAAAAGATTTAATTTTTTAGTTTGTTCCGAAGTTTACACAAAACATTATTAATTCTAACATCATTCAAGTATTTTTAACAGAGCTTTAAATATTCCGGTACTTTTCCTTGTTGAAATTCGTTTCCCTAAAATTCATAATTAAATTTGTCACCAAAGTTTCCCGACGAAGACCTAACTTATCTTTTATAATCTTCAAATTGCTTGCTGTTGAAAGGAATGATAATAATATTATATTATAATAATGGGCAAGTCGATTACCCTCCCCTCTGAACATGATCCTAATTACCCCATTACTTTGTTTTATTTTTGCCTCTTATATGTACTTTTTGCGTTCTTAATTTGGTTGTACTAATATTTTGATCGCGTTTATATATTTTTTCTTTTTAGGCTTTATTATCTACTATATAAAAATAAGTCGGGTTTTCCTTCCTGACGCTATAACTCCAGAACGCACGAACTGATTTCCACGGTTTTGCATTCGTTGGAAAGGTCTCGGGCTCCGTGAGGTTTATAGCAAAGAAAAGATGTCTCTGGTGGCGAAACGGAAGTTAATTATTAAATAAGTCTTTCTATAGTTGTACCATCATAATCTTATCTATACTAATATTATAAAGCTGAAGAGTTTGTTTGTTTGTTTGTTTGTTTGAACGCGCTAATCTCGGTAACTACTGGTCCGATTTGAAAAATTCTTTCGGTGTTAGATAGCCCAATTATCGAGGAAGGTTATAGGCTATATATCATCACTCTACGGCCAACAGGAGTAGAGCCACGGGGGTGAAACCGCGCGGAGCAGCTAGTTCAATATAAGTCAATTAATGTGCAAATTCCGAATATCAAACCTGATATTTAGCAATTTACCTATATCAAGTACAATAAAAGTACGAGCATCTCATTTTTAATTTCAAATACATGAAACGTTTACAAGTGAAATTAAATATTGCGTGAATAATTCGAAAATTCTTATGAACCATCTTCTTATTAATCATTCGTAAACAGAAGTTTCTTGTTCAAGAAGAAAATTGTTCTAGTTCTTTCCTTTGAAGATGTTATTCTAATTAAAATGTACCTTTAGATAAGTAGGCAATTAATTTCCTGAAACTTTAATTAAAAACGATTTTTATTAGTAATGGTAAATATTTATCAAGTGGTGAAGTAATGTCTTCGGTGACTTATTCTGAAAATTACCAACGTTTTCATTATTATTAAGAGCACTTTCAATTATTAGGTATCAGGATATTTTGAAGCCATTTGTTTAATTTGTTTTCCATTCCTCAATTTTTAACGCTTTATTTATTCATTAAAATGCGACCGAAACAATTATATAAATCTGGTCAAATTATACGTGTCTTTTCTTAATCTTATTTTTTATACATGTTACAATCACAATGGAGAAGGATTCTGTTAATATCCAGTATTTCTTGCCTCGCTTATTTTTAAACAAAGATAAATAATAATATAAAGATAAATAATATAAACGTCTTAAGATAGTTAGGCTAGACTGTGACATAGGCGACTTTTAGGGCGTTGAAACATATCAGTCCCATGGAAATATTGCTATAACCACGCGGGTGAAACAACAAGTCATCATCATCAGCCTATGACAGTAAACCATATCCTACCTACCTAGTAGAGTGCCTTTCACGAAAGAGTTCCCCTGCCGTTATGTTGGCATACCTGACTGTCAAAAACGTCAAAGAGCTTAGAAGCGTTACAGAGTCATTTCTCTTTCACCACTTCTAAGCGTATGCGGCATGATGCCAATCTCTAAAATATCTATAAATTTCGGAAAACCTCGACAACTCTGTAACGCTTCTTAGCTCTTTGACGTTTTTGACAGTCAGGTATGCCAACATAACGGCAGGGGAACTCTCTCGTGAAACGTACAATAGTATCTAGCAAATATACTTTTTCCCACACGTTGATCCAGAGTCAAAGGTGTCATATCTGACAGTTATTCGCGTCAACGTATTTCGGATCTGAGCTTGGATCCGAGACTAGAAACGTCAATCATTATTTCCCCTGACAGTTTAGGATCATACCCCACTTGATATAATCTAGTTTGCAAGTGAGAGACGGACAGAACTGGAAACGTTACAAGTATCAATAGTGTATACCTAGTGAATTATAAAACGCGGACGAACCCGCGTACGAATTCAAGTATTTCTATAGTTCAAGTGCCATTCTGATGACCATAATTCAAATCCAAATACACACAGTAGTTTTATGAGAAAGAGTAACAACTTAGTTACATTTCTCCTGACGAAAATTGACTATTATTGTAACACTATATCAACATTTTTGTCATGAAAATTTTATCCACAATATAATATTTATGTTTTACAACAAAATGTAATTAAACATTTTCATTTTTTTTGCAGATCAGAAAGGATTTTTCGCTCCGCAAGAATAACGAAGAAAATATTAACAAGAAAAAGCTCCATTGAGGTGTTATTACGCCATTAAGCCATAAGAGGTTAATTTCGTTTATATACAGGGTTGGGATTTTATATCTGCCAATTAGCAGGGTCGTATAGAAGCGTAATTGGTGTGGACTACTGCATATAAATTGAAAAGACTTAGACGAAATGACTTTTCTATGAGCATTCGTTTTGGAAAAAAATAAGAACGATGGATCAAAAAATTTGGACAAGAGTATAGCAATTTTCATTGTCTGAATTTTTCTAACCCTTAACAAAAAACGTAAAAATAAAAAGACGTGTGGCACTCGGGGACTGCCGCGGTAAAGCTATTGCATGCTATGCCTTCAAGCTACACCTCCGTGCCCGTCGGAGTGGGGAGCGTGAGGTTTTTTCGTTACAGAATTTCTCGATTCGGTCCCCGCGCTCAAGGCCCGCGATAGAAGCTATGCAATAGCTTAAAAATAAAGTACAAATAGATGGACTAGGTAATTTCGAAAATTAAATATCGGTCTAAGACCACTTCTTGAATTGTTAAATTCGCTCTAAGTAGGTCGTAATTATAACGGGTATATAGAAAAGTGACACAATAGACTGAAATCAATTATCTCATACTCATAAAAATGTTTTGAAATGAGCATATTCTGAAATGTATTTATTGTCTTTTTATGGACTTCTGTGATGATAATTTAGTTGTGTATTTTTCCTGGATATTAACAGCAATAAAGGTTCGTATCAAGTAAATAATTCATTTCGTTTCGCTAAATTACCGTACCTTTATGGTCCGAACTTCATTTTCCCTGAATTGTCATATATCCCTAGTGAATATCTCGCTTCAATTATCGTTATAAATATGTAAGGAAATAAAGATATTTGTACAATGATTTAACTAATTAAATGACTATGTTTAATTATTGGTGGAAACTGGGCATGAAATGATTCGTATTTAAGAAAGGAACTCATATTATAGAATATATAATCGATAGCTATTATAATAATGTATTTAATATTCTGGTTAAATTCAAAGAACGATATAATATGGTTAATGTTTAAACAAGTCTACTTATTTCATTAAACATCAACACGAGAGAATATATTTCTAACTTCACTCAGAAGGGTTCATGAATTTCTGAAAAAACTCATTTGAGATCCCTGTATAATGTTAATTAGTTTACAAATTGAGGGATTGAGTATCCATAATTAATGTTTCATAAAGTTAAAGCAGCTGGAAATAATAATTTGGGACACTTCAATAAAATAACGAGTTCAATGATCACAAAGGTACGCGTACGGACTTACGGGTGAATGTCAAATGTATTTTGAATTTAGAAATTAGCATCACCACATCACCTTTCAGAATTAAGCATTTGTTTTGATAGTTTATGTTTTGTTTGCTTTGATAGGTTGAATGGAAAAAGATTCCTAATTATTATTTAATTTTTGTTGTTAATTTGAAATGTTAAAGTTTAAAACACTCAGCAAAAATTAAAATCCTTCAAAAGCTATGCACTCAGGTCCGACCAACAGTCTCAAAATCAAAATTTATTCATGAACACACGATAAAAGTATAAAACAAATACCTATACCACATATAATACACAATATAATATGTAATACCATACTAGCACCCTTACTCAATGTAAATAAATGACGATTTCTTCATTAACGTTACAACAATAATAATTGAAGAAACTAGTTCTAATAAGGCAAATTAAAGATGCTTCGACAGGAATGAGGTCACAATCACGTAGGACTGGAATATACGTAGCTATGAAGGTAGCCTAACCAATCATACATTGCACAGCCGAGACACAGAATATATTGGTTGAGGTTAGGACATTTCACTATACCTATATACATATATTAAGCAAAGTCCCTCCACTCTCTAGTTCTACAGGTTTAGGTCGGAAATACCACCTTGTTTTTAGGTGTAGTTACTTTACCACACATACATAAATAAATAAGCTTGTTTGTTCCGAATTATAAACATGGTAATCTCATCACCATCATCCATATCTTCTAAACCTTCATAAAAATATAATGAGCACAGAAGGGACTGCCGCTTTTATCACAGGTAGGTAGGTCACCTAGCACGAGGACCAGAGGCTCATATTAAAATCGTATATACGAAAAAATAGGGTAAAAATAAAATTGATTATATCTTTGTTAAAATTTTATGTGCGATTTTAGATCATAATCACAGATTACATAATAGTAGTTAAACGCTACAGAACGGACACTCTCCGCCGCCAAAATTAAACTTACCTCACCCCCGCGCGATCAGACATAAAATGGGCCATATTTTTCTGCAAGGACGATACGTAACGAAGATTGACAACATTAATCAAATTGACTTAAAGTAATTTTATTATTTTGGATTTGTGATTATCGTTTTTCGTAGAAAATGGTTAGATATTGTGCTATTTACGGATGTATTTCATCAGAAAAACGCGAATTTTTTTTTACGCTAGTCACAAATGTGCCAACCATAAAGCGTTAACACACACATTTGCAGTCTCTACAGTGTGACTGTCAAAACGATCATTTTGTATGGAGTGTCCGGGGTGTGTCATAATCCAACAGGCAGGTCCCCGAGCGAGCGAAGCAGCTCGCTCCGTAGAGACACGTATATCCTATTGGCAAGAAATACTTCGAAGCCGTATGTGTACAGCAAGTAGAATTAAATTAAGATAAACATATTATAGCACTCATTATTATAAAGCTAATAAAGAGAAACGAAATTGAAAACTCATTGAAATGGCACTTGAAAAAGCTACTTTCAAGAATTCAAAAGATTAGGATTCTTTTATTCCTTAATAGCAATGATCCAATTACCATCTTTTACTGCCTCAAATATAACACATTTTAGGGAGCATTCGATGAAATTTCGTTATAGCGTATGGTCGCTTCATTATTCAGAGCAGCTCATGTTAATTTAGCGGAATTGCATCTTTAGCACCTGGACTTAATGTCTATATTCGCGTCCAGGCTCCTAAAACGTTATTATCCAAATGTCACCTCCTATTTACTCCCGAAGGCATGTTATTATGTCGATATTGAAAATAATCGTTATTAGATATGAGCTGAGATCGGTGTGGTCTCAAAAGGTAAAGGTTTATGAATAGGCCTGTCTATCCAAACTAAAATGATTTCGTGAACCATTATTTTTCCGAATGACAAATTATTTTAACCCTCGTGGAAGTACTGTACTGATATTGCAGTCCTGGAGAAATATAGGAGTTAAAAATTTTAGACCACTCTCAAAATTATTAAAACAAATTAAAACTGATTTTGGCTTTATGGAGAAAATAAACATTTTATTATTCTCATTGTCGTTCACGTATGATCATTATTTGTTCAATTATTGCGTCCATTTCATAAATCCAATATCGTTAGCCATCAGTTTCTTTTGTTTTGAGTGACGTGACACGGCGGTATTAGACCTCGTTATTTATTGATTGTAAATTGTACCTTATAGGTCCTACCTTATAGGTCGAAAAATATTATATCATATTCTACAAAATATATTGCAAACTTTATTTATTTTGGTTTAACTGACCAAACAAGAACCACAAACATAGGAAAATTGTTCGGTGTTAAAATAAAAAACGTTGAATATTTCAAGGTTTTTATCCTCAACACTTCACACGACACTCCACAAATGATGGATGATGAAATGTGACGTGTGTTTGATTTATTATACCAGCCATCAATAAATCTCAAATAGATTTAAGATTTGAAAGCTTTTGAAAATAGAATGTTTTTGCTAGATATCACCAAATGCAAAGATGAAATGGGCCAAGGTTTATACTAGGTCTTCTTGTAATCACACATATAACTATAAGACTTTAGGCCAGCATTGGGATCGTTTTGCTAAGGAATACCTGCGTGTAGAATCTTTCTGTACAAGCCCTGAATTCAGAATTGTCCCTGAGTTACGACAATTAGCTCGTATATTACACGGTACATAAATGGCGAAATGTGAGGAGGTTTCCAAGCACCTGTCTCTGATTACATGTAATATTTTTGTAATGAATGGACGACGAGGTACAAGATAGGAGTAAGGAATTATGTAAGTATTTTCATTCACATAACTGGAATTTTTATAGTCATGAAATATCTGTTGAATTGTTGTACAATTTGATATGTAGGTATAATATTGATTTTGTTCTAAAATAAAATAAAAGGTTATGTATGTTACCTATCCAGGAATCATGTGAACAAACGTGCTGAAGCTAGTATATTGAAAGTAGGTCAAAGTTTTCCAGTTTCTAAAAACTTCTGTTTCGTTTGAACTACATGGCGAAACATCTGGAAATGCTTCCAATATTATTATTACATCCTGAAACTGCATCAGCTACATTAGAAGACTAAACTTTAATCAATTTTGGCTAAGCACTCGAAAACTAATAGGCTATAAATCCCCATATGAGATAAACTTTATTTGATTTGAGAAAAGGATTGTTGCTATTTAGAGTATCCAGACTGCTTCATTATAGATATAAACCAGACTCAAAAGTGCAATAAGTACATTTATATAAGTTCTCATTAAAGCGGGATGTTAACTTCATACTACTGCACTACTGCAGTCTGCAGACTATCTTTACCTTATTTACTAATAATATAATGCTGCAGAGTTTTTTATTTGCTTGAACGCGATATTCTCAGGAATTACTAGACCCCAGTCGCCTCTATATATTCGCGCTTACTTCTGCAAAACAACGCCGTTAATCATAAATTATTCAAGATTTTGCCAATACAATGCAACTTCAAATAATATAGGAGTCATAAGTCTAGCAGATACGGCTGTCAATAAACAGAGTGTATCTGCTGTTTACGTTACATCAATATGCCTGAAAATCTCTTGGTAGTTCAAATTCGACGATTCTCATTGTAACGACTCCCACCTCAGTTCCACTTCACGGTAATACATATTATGAAATATTCATCAGATGTATTATACAATTATAATAAGGAAACACAACCATATATTGTGGTTCCGTATTACATATAATTTTTTATTTTATTTAATATACATTTATCATATAGGCGGGTTCAAGGAGCGAGCAGCCTCGCGAAGCACGTATTGATGCTCACAATACAGGCCACGAGTCTAGTGTGGGCATCTTGGTTCAAATGATGTATAGAGTATACTACATATTATTTACTGTGCTAACAGCTTTATTGTAATAAGTTCAACGTAAGAAATTGTATGTTTGATTTTTGAATAAATATTTTTTACTTTTTACTTTACTTTACGTCACTTTCCTCGGTCACGTCCACACTGTTAGAGCAGCTTGGCGCAGCAATTGCTTCGCTGCTCGCTCTGTGTGGACCCGCCTTTTCGATGAATCTATATTATACTAGCGTTAGCTACTATTACGTATTTTGTGGTTATACTATTGCAATTCCGTGATACGTGGACGAAACAATTCACATGTGTGAAGAGGAATATTTTGATAAAGGCTAGTAAAGGTTAAGTCAGAAGTATGCCGTATGGTGTGATAAGCTTATTTTCAATGGCTACTAAGAAGGCTTATCCTCATCGGCTTAGAAAACCATCCGGATAATACGGATGTGTAAGATTAAGAAGAAATAATTCGAGATTGATTTCTAATAATAAATTTTGATTTAGTATTTCAAAACGTGATTAATTATTATTATAATTAGATATTTTAACCCGTTGTTTTCGAATGCAATTGAGTGTTGTGTCCTAACTGATCGTGACTACATTTTGCAGAGGAAACCTACTTGTATTATATTATGTTTAAAATACATATTAGGAGGTTCGAAACCATAAACTGGCCTTCGCAAGGAAATTGGATTTAGTTTACGATTTTCTATCAGACACCTATAAACTCTAATTGATAATAAAATACTCTGAGATCAACAAAAGTATGTAAATGTGCAACACTTACATATTTTATTAAAGTTTTTGAAAATAATAGCTATCATTGATGTGTTTTTTATGAAATTCTAGGTACGATATTGCTGGATTATGATATGCGTGTTCTACCTATTTAGAGATATTGTTCTTCAACTATATAAAAGTGTATAAAAAATTTTACAATACATTCGTAATGAATATTTTTGAATTGGCTTAAAAGTTGAAAAGATTTTGGAAAAATTACAAACATCCAAATATTTGCCCTAAAAATAGATTTTATAATAATATCATTTTTAGAGAAGCTAAATAAACGCTCGGTTATCTCAAAGAAGCAGCTTCAATTTTATAATTACCTAAAACACAAGTTAACACTGGGTACTTAATCATTCCCAGCAACATTGTGAGAGACGATAAGGCGAGCCGGGTTAAATACATAATCAAAAATAGTTTTGGAATAGGTACACTAGCAAAGTATGTAAAGATTTGAATGAAAGAAAGAAAGAAGAAAGAAAGAAAGATCATTTATTTGACTCCACAAAAAAAATAACACGCACACAATACAATTAGATTAAGACAATACAATTCAAACACAGTAAAATTAAAATATATATAACTAAATAAAAAGATATAAAATTAAGAAGTAATAAGTAATAAAACAGCAGTAGTAATAATTATAAATTATTAGAACCATACTTTGGCATAATATAGAGCTGAAAATTTTGTTTGTTTGTTTTTTTAATGTGGAACTTCATCTTTCATATATTTTCATCTCAGGAACTGCAAGTCCAATTTATTACAGATAATAATAATTACAGTGCTTTTATAGGCTATGTAGTAAATCATAAACTATTTAATATATAATTAAAAATTCAACAACATGACATTAATTGCTCAGTCACTGTAAATTACATAAAACCTGAATAGTAGTGTAAATATAAAATTACCAAAATGAAGTGAACCTCTCAATAGAAGTAATCAATTAGTAAATGGTGAAATATTCATAATTAATCATGACAAAATCATGAAATGACCTTCGCAAAGAGCTCATTAGCGATGACGTAATTTGCACCTGGACATTCACATGAGAATGGAGTCGCCAGGAACATTGTAGAAACTTCTAGAACTTGTAAAATGTAACTTCTTCTTCATTGTAAATGTATTTGAAAACGATACGTAAATGTTTAATATGATGTTTCTAAAATATTGTGAAATTAATATTTGGATAAAGTAATTATTAAACATACCTACATTAATTTTAAATTTACATAAAAATACACATAAAATGACCACATTGAAATCATTCAGCATAGGATTACAAGGTAGAAAATTCTTTCCTTAAATTATTTTTCTTGTAGTTAAATTAATAAAAAAAATATGTTAATAATTAGCCTATGCTGTTTTATTTATATCTTCATACCAAGTACCGTTGTCATTGATGGTCAAATATACCATCTGGTAACTATGAACCTCCATACAAAAAAAACAATAAATAAAATCTTAAAATTCACCACACAAAGACTACGGGAAGCCAATTTCTGTCGTTCACACCACGGGGTGTCGATTAGTACCAACTTAACATAACCATTTGGATACATTCTCGATCAGATTGGAAAATTACCGGTTCGATGGAGAAACTCACAAGCTCGTAATTCTTTTTCATTTGAACATGTATGTCGACAAGTCTATTAGTCAATGAGGTTGATTTTACACATTCGTTACTGTTAAATTTTGTAATACCTACACTCTTATATTTTATGATTTTACGCGCATTTGTAACATTTGTTTTGATTTGATGCATGCAAAACATCATCAACTTTATAATCGTCGAATAAACATCGATTTATTAATATACTAACATATGCAAGTATATTAATAAATCGCTTTGTTATATACCAATTTATAAACTATAAATCAATCATTTACGAATAAATACTAAATATAATAAAAATTTGGTTAATTACAATTTGTTACACTTTACGGCCTATCATCATCATCATTATCAGCCCATGTTTTTCCACGGCCTAATCCTTTAAGAAAATAAATTAAAGATAAGTTTAAATGTCCGTATCTGTAGGAATCAGTAATTTAATTATTTAATCAATTTCTAATTCAAAGGTTAAATGAGTTGAAAAGCTGAAGGGTTGACCCTTATTTGACTAGGATCTGTTAGACCTAGAAGATAACTTTCCTTTATTTGTCGCAGTGAATGGAAAAGTTTTAGATGAATATCATCTTATTTACCCGACAACTTTGTAGCCACATGTAGCAGTTTCTTTTGTTGATAGAAATAATTAACCTTAAGGGTTACTTTTTTTAATAACAATACCTTTTAAATATTTTACTTTAATTAATTATTAATAAAATTAGGACTTAATGTCACGTACGTAATTAGTTTTTGTAGAAGAAAATGCATTCCCTGTTAGATTTATAATAATTATATGGCTTCACCAGAGACATACTTTTAGTGATATCACTTACACGCTAACCAATTGGAATACTTACATATTTGAAAACAAATATAAAAGTAGAAACACACTCAACAGAGCAGTAAAAATAAGAATTAAAAATGTCATAAATAATGCAAAATTGGTGTATAATAAACACATTTGTGACAAACGTAATGTTTATTTATACAATTTATACAATTAAAAGTTAGTCTTTGGTCTTAATTAATAGTATTTTTCGTAAAACTAGTTTTATTTTAGCTTGGAATGTTATCGGTGATAATTACTTCACCTAGTTTAAGACCGCAATTCTCGTATAAAACAGAAACAATGTTAGAACTATTTTTAACGCTATATTTGTTTTTTTTTAGTTAAGCTTTAGTAGTGCAATATGATAAAATAACCTAAAAAAGTACGTAAGTCGTAAAATAAAATTACATGTTTATGACCCACTTGGCTATGATGTGATATGGCTGTTACAAGAAAATTAATAGATGAAAATATTAACTTAAGCGTAGAGAACTGCCGCGTGTTTCAATTACTTACAATATTACTTGAATACAACTAGAAAATGTGTAAAAATGTGCAGGTCAGTAAAGTTATATTTTTATACTAGCTGCTCCGCGCGGTTTCACCCCCGTGGCTCCACCACTGTTGGTCGTAGCGTGATGATATATAGCCTATAACCTGTGCCTATAACCTTCCTCGATAAATGGGCTATCTAACACCGAAAGATTTTTTCAAATCGGACCAGTAGTTCCCGAGATTAGCGCGTTCAAACAAACAAACAAACAAACAAACTCTTCAGCTTTATAATATTAGTATAGATAGGTAGGTAAACGAAAATCACCTGATGGAATTAGACTTCCCAGTCTAAAGACTCTCGTCTGCCTTTTAGTAAAGATATAGGTATCGATGAAAATACATTAGTTAAATCTGAAACAGATCTGCCCCCCTAGTCAAGTGGCTTTCTGTTAGCGTAGCGTTCAATAGAATAGACTACGAATGTATGAGATTGACGTAGGCTGTAGATAAACGTATCTACAGGTCAATCTCATACATTCGTAGTCTATTCTATTGAACGCTACGCTAAC
>CAJQZN010041118.1:0-65044 GCA_907164685.1 Colias eurytheme | reverse complement strand
CTATAAATGAAAAAATTGCTATTAAAAGATTCTCTGATGGATTAAGAAATAAACGCTTGAGCACTATCATTTCAGCGCGGAACTTTTCCGAGTTGAAAGATGCGGTGCGTGCGGCGGAGGACGAGGAGCTGGGGCAGCCCTCGACTTCCGGAGGTATTTTCAGCGCCAGGGGTAAGTCAAACAACAGATATAATAATAATTTCACTAGAAGAGGGCAGAATAATTATTATAATAAAGGTTTCAATTTCCGTGGCAATTCTCGAGGTCAAGTTTATAATAATAATTATTATTATCGGCAAAATTATAATGGCAATCCCCGTGGTGGATATATACGCGGAAGAGGTAATAATTTTCCAAAATTTGGCAATAATCATAATGCTTCAGGATATTATCGTGGTAGAGGTAGTCGAGGTAGTAACAACCAACACAAAATTTTCTCAGCCGAAGGGAGCGAGAACCGTCAAGCAAATAACGAAGAAATAGAGACCAAAAACCAGTTTTTTTGGTCCTAAATGTTATAACATTTTAACCTGCAATAAAAATGTTAGGTACGTCCATTTCGACATAAACAATTCCAAGTATTCATGGTTACTTGATACCGGCGCGTCCATTTCTGCTGTTTCTAAGAACGCCTTATTAGAACATACTACTTTGTATGAAGACAACATTATAATAAATGGTATCGGTGGAAAAATATGCTCAAAAGGATATGTTTATCTTACTTTGCGTACTCAAAATAGTAGATTTAATCATAAATTTTATTTGTTCGATCATTTACCGTGTAAATCAGATGGAATCCTCGGTTTAGATTTCTTATCGAAATTTAATTCACATATTAATCTAGAAAACGATACATTAATTCTATATAACCAATGCAAAAATATTATACCACTATATGCGTCACCTACTACTTCACATAACTACTTAACTATTCCTGCGAGAAGCGAGTCCATTCACTATATACCAATTATGAATAATAAATTAAATAATGACTGTGTTGTTTTACCACAACAATTACAAGAGGGTCTATTTTTAGCAGCTCTAATAGTGAAGCCAGTAAATAACGTTATTCCCATTAAAATATTAAATACTCAAGAAGAATCAATTACTATACCGACCTTTCAACCAGACCTACACTCGTTAAACGATTACCAAATATGTCAGTTTAATAAATGTAAATCAAACGCAGAGAGAGCTAATATTTTGTTAGAATTATTAAAATTGGATCACTTACATCCTACCGAGCGTGAGACTATACAAGCAATTTGTACTAAATACAATGATATCTTTCACTTACCGGGTGATAAGCTTACAACTACTAATTCATATGAACATAATATTTATTTAAAACCGAATGCTAGCCCCGTTTATACAAAACCATACAGGTTACCACATAGTCAAAAACCTGAAATAAATAAGCAAATTGAGAAAATGTTACAGGATGATATTATAGAAGAAGCTCAAAGTGAGTGGTCTAGCCCCATTTTACTTGTTCCTAAAAAGTCAAATGATGATAGCAAAAAGTGGAGATTAGTGATAGATTACCGTAAATTAAATGAAGTTATACAAGATGATAAATTTCCGCTACCGAATATCACTGATATCTTAGAGTCCCTTGCTGGTGCCGTGTATTTTACCCATTTAGACCTTAGTCAATCTTATTACCAAACGACCTTGAACCCCGAATCACGTAAGATTACTGCCTTTACAACCAATACTGGACAATACCAGATGAAAAGAATGCCAATGGGTCTTAAAACCAGTCCAAGTTCTTTTTCAAGGTTAATGAATATAGCCATGTCAGGTCTAACGTATGAGAAATGTTTTGTTTATCTTGATGACCTTGTAATTTTTGGACGTAATTTAGAAGGTCATAATAAAAATTTAATAGATGTTTTTGAGAGACTTAGAAAAGTTAACTTAAAATTAAATCCCATCAAATGTAATTTTTTGAAAAAGGAATTATTATATTTAGGACACACAGTGTCAGCAGATGGAATTAGTCCAGATAAAACTAAAATAAAAATTGTTGAAAATTACCCAACACCAAAAAATACAGAAGAAGTAAAACGTTTTGTTGCATTTTGTAACTATTACCGAAAATTTATAAAGAATTTCGCGGAAATAACTATCCCTTTAAATAATTTGTGTCGTAAAGATGTCCCTTTTATATGGTCTGAACAATGCGAAAACTCGTTTAAAATCATGAAAAAAGCGTTAGTATCACCCCCCATTTTACAATATCCAGACTTTTCAGACGAAAACGAGTTCATCTTACAAACTGATGCTTCTGGCATTGCAGTAGGAGCAGTACTTTGCAATAAAGATAAAAGACCAGTTGCTTATGCAAGTCGGCCTTTAAACAAAGCTGAAAAAAATTACCCAACTATACAAAAAGAATTACTTGCGATAGTGTGGGGAGTTAAATATTTTAGGCCGTATCTCTTAGGTAAAAAGTTCACAATCATGACGGACCATAAACCATTATTGTATTTATTCGGAATTAAAGATCCATCGAGTAGATTATTAAAATTTAGGTTAACATTAGAAGAATATGATTTTAACGTTGTGTATATTAAAGGTAAAGAAAACGCCGTAGCAGACGCGTTGTCTAGAATTACAATAAACTCAAACGAATTGAAATGTATCAACGATAAAATAATTAACGTAATGACTAGAGCACAGAAAAAGAAACTAGAAGAAGTTAAAGAAAAGAGTGACACTCCAACTACCAATAATGACACAGACTATCGGCCTGATCAACCGAGAATCGTGGAATTATTGCGAGTTCCGAGTGGTGCGATAGAGATGATTTTAATAGAAGGAAAAGAGTTAAATATGATTCGAAATCGAATGGGTATAGATGTAGAAACCGAGTGTTTTGCTTTCTCCCAAAATAAGAAAATTTTATACATTAATCTTGATTTCAAAGCACAATACACGCGAGCCGTTTTTGTGAAGAAATTAAGTGAATTAAGTAAAAATATTAATGTCGACGAAATATGTATAATAAAAACAAATAATAACGCGTTATTTATAAAAGAACTAATAGAAGAAATTAAAAGTAAAGATATATGGACCGGTCCACGGATATGTATATTACGAGGTGTAGAAAGAATTGATAATGAAAATGATAAACAATTTATTATTAATGACTATCACTTACTGCCCACTAGTGGCCACGCAGGCATTCGTAGAATGATAAATAATATTAAGAAAAAATATTTCTGGCCAGAAATGGAAAAAGACATAAGAGATTTTGTAACTAAATGCGAAAAATGTCAAAAATCTAAGTATTCCCGAAATACCAAAGAGCCGATGGTTATAACAACCACAGCCTCGTTTGCTTTCGAGAAAATATTTTTAGACTTAGTTGGTCCATTGGATCAAGATGTAGACGGTAATAGTTATATACTTACGTTACAGTGTGAATTAAGTAAGTTTGTTGAGGCTTATCCTCTTAAAAATAAGGAAACGGTCACCGTTGCTAGAGCATTTGTTAATCAATTTATTTTAAGGTTCGGAATCCCAAAAATTATAGCAACAGATAGAGGCACTGAGTTTATGTCATCTACTATGATAGAGGTCTGTAAACTTTTAGAAATTGAAAAATTAAACTCAACCTCCTACCATCACGAGTCGATTGGATCACTCGAAAATGCACATAAACATTTAGGTTCATTCTTAAGAATACAATGCAATAATTACCCTGAAACGTGGAGCCATTGGCTACCCTTTTGGTGTTTTAATTTTAATAATACTGTACATTCCTCTACAAAATATACCCCGTATGAATTAGTTTTTGGAAAACCAAGTGAAATTCCGAGTAGACTAAGTACTAGCATAGAACCTTTATATAACCCAGATAATTATAGTTTAGAATTAAGATATCGTTTGCAAGTAGCACATAGAGACGCACAAAACAATTTGTTAAAAAGTAAACAAGTGCGAAAATCTGTATATGATAAAAACATAAATCAAGTCCGATATAAGAAAGGTGATTTAATATTGTTAAAAAATGAAACTGCAAATAAATTAGATACTTTGTATAATGGTCCATTTATTGTTATTGAAGATAAGGAACCTAATGTTATAATTTTTAAGAACAATAAAGAAGAAATTGTACACAAAAATCGAACAAAATTGTATAAAAATTAGGAATTTTCTTTTAATCTCATATTTGTTACTTACTTAACAAAAAAAAAATTTAGTAAAACAATTTTTTTTTTTATCTCCTACCCCCGTGGTGTAGTGTATTAGATATAAGCTTCTTGTCTTGTACTGTAGTGTATTATAAGTTCAGTTATAATAAATCACTCGAGGAAGATACACGTGTTTCATTACCCCCGCAACCCGCACTCTACATTACTCTTTCACGCAAATATTACTGAACCGATTACAATGAAATTTAGCACACATATAGAAAGTAACTTAGAATAACACATAGGATAGGTTTTATCCCGGAAATCCCACGGGAACGGGAACTACGCGGGTTTTTCTTTGAAAACGCGGGCGAAGCCGCGGGCGAAAAGCTAGTTTCATACATAATATACTAGCTGTGCCTCGCCGTTTTATCTGCATTGCTCCGCTCATATTGGTCATAGCGTGATGATAATACATAGCCTTTAACCTTCTTCAGTAAATGAGCTATCTAACACTGCAAGACATTTTCAAATTGGACCAGTAGTTTCTGAGATTAGCGTATTCAATCAAACTAACTATTCAGTATTGTGATATTAGTATAGACTATAGACAATAAATAAGATATTAAGTTAATTAAAAAGATTGTATATTTAATTTTCAGAAACTAATTTGCTTGTTAGGTTTTCAGGTGAAGAAGCTTCAACAGCTTTTCGCTTCACAGCAACAAGCTTCATACCGAAACCTACTAATTAAACTAAGAAAAATAATAACGCAAGTACAAGTCAAATTAAAATGCACAATATATCCATACTAATCATTTCAATTTCCATTTCAGCTACATTATAATATTAATATACAAATTGAGACGTGTCTTCTCAGCTGTCACTTGTTCTTGTTTATACATATTAAATCTTGTCATTTTATGAACATTTTGTATTAAGCTTAAGGTAAGACATGCCTATCCGAAATAATTTAGTATGTTTTTATACATTAAATTAAGATGAAGTAGCTTGTGGTTGTGACATATTTTTTATTAGTTCCTGAGTCGGTGATATTACAAAAAAAATATTTTGATAGTAAAAAACCTATTCAAAAGATAAAGAGACATTATTTATAATAAGATTATTCGCTGTTTTCTTTAGGCATGTGACTGACACTGTACTTTTCGAAATATTTACAAATTACTTACAGCATTTTAATGCACTGTAGTGGTATACATATATTTACAGAAATATATTTTCACTAGCGGTCCGCCCCGGCTTCGCCCGTGGTACATATCTACGTTTTCTCTACATAAAAACCATCCTCGTACTTCAAGGAATATAATAAAAAAAGAATTATCGAAATCGGTTCAGCCGTTCTCGAGTTATGCGCTTACCAACACATTTTGCGATTCATTTTTATATATAAGAAGATTGAATTTTTTGAAGTATATAAGTGGTTTATAAGAAAAAAATGCCGGCCGAATTGATAATCTCCTCTTTTTTTTTGAAGTCGGTTAAAAAACTGAAGCTTAAGAGACAAATGGTCGGAGCCTGTGGCATTAGAAGCAAAGCCTTGCTAGTTGCTAGATCCTTGATAAAAAAGGCTTAGGCGGGGTCTTTTTATTTACGCTGTTATGTAAAAAATAAAACTTGTTGGTGAACTTAAATAAAATATATACAAATATATCAAATGACTGAATTTTTTAAAGAGATTTTTAAATCTATACTAATAAAGCTGAAGAGTTTGTTTGTTTGTTTGAACGCGCTAATCTCAAGAACTACTGGTCCGATTTGAAAAATTATTTCAGTGTTGGATAGCCCATTTATCGAGGAAGCCTATAGACTACCTATATATCATCACGCTAAGACCAACAGAAGCGGAGCCACGCGGGTGAAACCACGGAGCGCAGCTAGTTGTTAAATAAAGTACTAAAACTACAATTTATTATTTGTTTCGATTATGATGGATTAATAATTAATTTATCAACAAAAATATTATCTCATTTATATTGTTCGTAACAAGTTGTTTATATTATATAATATGTTCATTAATCAAAACTTTATGATGATCCAATTATTGTTGTTTTTGGTGAAATGAAATAGTTTATACGACAAAATATTATTAAACTCATCCCAATCTATTTTTGATTAAAAAAGTTTTCTTGAAGACATATTTTATAGCTTTTTATTTTTTGACAGAAAAATTGTCGTACATTTATTCCAAAATACACAAGAAGTGTCCTTAGCCCTGTGTAAACTGTCTGATTAATGGATTTCAGCTAAAGCTGTACAGATAAACTGTTTTTAGGTGAAAAATAGAATATCCAAGGATAAATGTTTATACTTCATCTAATTCAATGAGAGCTTAAGATCTCTGAAGCTGGAAGACATTTTCTGAAGCTCTATGCTGTACGGGCATTTAAAGGAATAATCGTCATTAAATCAATGAGAAATACAAAATTTTGTAATCTACATAGCCATTAAATCTCTTAAGCTCTATCTTATAGAATATAGTGTGTTAAGTTAGTTTCCTCTAAATATAAACAAAGTTAAGTTATGAAAACTTGTAACACAAACTAGAAATTTTCATAGCTTTACCTTAAATAATAACTCGTCCTGTCTTCATAAAATATTAATTTTTATTCACATTAAAAAAATACTTACAACCATATTTCATGCTCATTTCTACAAATGCATACATGTTTTATGAAAATAAGTGCTTCGTAACCTTAACACAGTATTTCATAAACCCTAAAATACCCATTTTTATCTTTTACAGACACCAAAGATGTTAGACACCGGTGTGTTTTCGTACCAGCAATTCAACCCTATTATCTGTACAATTTGACAAAAGTACGATTCATGATGACCAGTTAGAGCTGTCTAATAAAGACAGCAATAACTAAAATTTACTACATTCTGCAGTTCCCATTAGTAGTCTCAGCTTTATAAAAAAAGAATAATTATTTATTTCATACGTAGACAATATAATTTATCGGTGAAAATTGTAGATTCCCGTGTCTCCTTTTGGGGTATAGGGCAGATGCGTACATCTATTTCACTGATCAATTTTCTGTACGTACAAGTAAGTAATCATTGTTGTATATCCTACAAGATCGAGACATTTTTTTTCATGTACCGGGAATCGAACCCAGGATCACCTCGGCTCACTCTCAAACGTTAACCACTGTATCAAGGAGGCTTTGGCTTCATCTGCAATGTCTTATAACAGTCTGGGTCTCATATTTAATTGGAATTGCAAGTGGTATTACTTCCTGGTACTAGAGATTACGATTGTGGAAAGATCTCTTTAAACTCTGGCTTTAAGGTTTATTAATTTATTGGCTTTGCTTGTTTTTAATTAAACTTGTGTTGTTTATGTAGCTTTAGCGGTTTAAATTTTCATAGCACTGACTTACAGCTCGTTTGCGTTTATTCTAATAAATAAAAATCTATTAACATTTTTGAAATTAGTTTATCAGCATCTCATAAATTAACTATTATTAATTATTTTTAAGTATAAATTTCTTATTGTTCAGAAAAAGGTTAAAGGTAAGATCAGGAAACATGAAAAATACTTACAAATCCTTCAACATTTCACTTCGAAAAGGTTTTCCTGGCTACGTCATTCAAGCACCATTTATTTGTTAATTTATCTTTTAAAAGCGTAGAAAAGAATTAAAAAGCGAATTTTCGTGCAAATTAGTAACGAAAGGATGTTAATTTTTAATCTCTTAATGAAGATGGTTGGAAATTTTTTTAATTAAATATTACGCCCGGAGAGATTTCCTAATTATGTTCGCTACAATTAATTCTATTTTCATCCTATTATTACCTGATATTCCTAAACTCGTAGATTAATTACATTTTTCATTCTTGTAATTTAAAATACGACGTATATTGTGGCAGTTAGAAAACGGAGGCTTTATGTAAGTAGGAACGGTATAATGATTTCGTACGCATTGCTGGGTTTCAGTAGCAATGGAACACTGGGAGTCTCATTTTATAAAATGAAACGATAACAAATTGAAATAATTTGGAAAATCCAAAAGTGCACGCCTCATAATTTTTTTTTAATAAATATTTATTAATTATTATTTTTGTTTATTTAATAACAATTAAACCACATCGAATCAGACTCTGAAAAATGAAAGGGTTCTATTCCTGAGCATACTCAAGCGTAAGAGAAAAAAAAAGACTCGATTAGTAAAGTATTTCGGTCGCTATCGTGTTAACAAGAAAAAGGATCCGCACATACAGACACACGGACGTCCAAGACAGAACTTTTTTAAACTGTTTTTTAACTAGTTTAAATAACAAAAATGACATCAAAAATATCATGAACGTTAAAAATAGTGTTTTTTCTTAATATGTGTGTGTATGTATTATTTTACAAGTGCAATGTATGATACATAAAGACATTTTAAGTTTGAAAAATCAAATGTTTTGCGCGAAGTGACAGTAGTACCCACCTCAACGCTTCGCTTATGAGGCGTGCAATACTCATATATAAAAAAGTATAATTAGTATCTTTGTATGTACAAATTTCTTAGATTCTGTAAGCATTACATTCAAACATGTTATGTTACGTTATTACGTAAAAACTAGAAATTTATCTATGAGCGATTATATTAATTGCTTTAAGGGCTGATTTTTCAATCCTTGGTTAAAACTTATTCGTCGAATAATGTATAAAACTACCATTTTAAAAACGTATCCTAATTGCCCGTATTTGACAGTTTACGTGACATTTTAATATTATCGTGTAATACTTTATTCGACGGATAAGTTTTATCCAAGCATTGAAAAATCGGCCCTAAAAGTTTTGAAATATAGATGTAATTTGTTTATATGAGAAGTAAATTAGTTTCTTAGAGCCATTTGAAACGGATTTGTGTTTCACCATTGGTTGGTAAGTGCAACCGGAATATAAAGCTAGTATTTGAAAACTAAGAAGATATATTTATATTTTTGGAGAAGGTCACTTTACTTTGTGCATTGAATATTTTCATAAATATGTCAAGAGTGTCTCACGGAAGCAAAATTTATTTAAATTATGTTAATGAGGTTTTTTCACACTTACTGCTTTTTATAACTTTATTAAGACCCTTCGTTATGTCCTTAATTCAAAAAGTATCATATCGAAATTACATGAAAGTGCTTTGCGAACATTATTTTCATACCGGGTTAATATGTAAATGAATACAAATAGTTATTTTATGCTAATTCCATACGATTTCAATACAGTGTTTATAAATTTCCTATTAATATTCAGTATGAAATGTAAACAAATGTTACGAAGCTATGAGCGGATATATTAACAAAATATATTTGCAATTATCATTAATTCATCAAAAAGGTTTTGTAAACTGCACCGCATCATCGAATATACATTAAAAATATTATGCGAATATCTAATTTCGTTGCATTAATATAATGTTCATAATTTTAATAAATCTAGCTCCCATTGAAGATATTAAAAATAAATTTTGTTATTTGAATTCCAGTATTATACGCTTTAGCCTTTATTTAAGAAATTGAATATTTTGTTCAATTTTTTCAACTGGATGACTCTATAATCAATTTACGAAGGCTTTTACTACTATGCTGTAATTATTATCCACAAAATTCAAACAAGACAGTCACTTCATGGTCTTCATGCATAATACTTATACAGCGTGGCGCAGATAGTTTAAAATAGCCGGACAAATAAAGATTGGTTTAGAACTTTTTTTATAGTAAGTTTCTTATGTAGGTTAGCCTTTTTTTATTATGCTATCTATATGTATGCCTCCTAGATTAAAAATCTATTAGAAAAATATATATTAACCCCGGTCGAAATCTCTACCTTCATAAAACTCAAAGAAAATAAAATGCAGATAGAAAAATGAACTGTTTATCTAAAATTGTACATAACATACTCGCAAGGAACTGTAATATTATATTTAATTTGAGAATAAACCCCAAAGCAAAACGAACATTATATGTGACTACAATAATAGATAACATATACGCAAGGAACCGTGGCAGTATAATATTTCTCACACTTCAAACAATTTTTGTTAATTACCTTTCAAGATATTGAAACCAAACCCCAAGATTAACAACACAGAAAATCGCGAACACAAACTCGAGGTCACAAAGTTTTGATTAATTCATGTAAGAATCAGAGGGAACTCAGAGTCAATATAATTTAAGTAATGGAGCATTGGTCTCACAGCTCTTTGGCTTTATAAATTCCTGGATTTGTTGTTTATAATTGAATAGACTTGATTTGATTACTACGTTTGATTTCTTCCGAAACATTATTTAGATTAGAATTGGACCCTAAAAACTTTTTTGCATGATTACATATTATTATAGATTACATCAACAAAACAAAACGGTCAATTATTCAAAATTAAGTACTTATTTAAAATGTATAGAGTAAGAGCTAGATATATATCTCTATAGCTTTTGAGATAGAGCTCTTTATTTATAAAAACATAGCATAGTACACAGTTAGCCAGTGCATTGACTTCAGGTATTTTTTTTACTGAGGCTATTTTATTGTTACACAATACACATGTACACATGTTTAAAATCATTCTTGATTTAATCTCCTAAGAAGTTTCAAAGCGATTTGTTACGCCGTTTCACTATAACCTACCAAACAAACTGAAACTGCCTCTATAGGCCTCTATATTCTTAGCGTCAACTTCATAGTATAATATAAAATCAATATTAGGAGAAACAAATACTTATTATAATTTGATTGTTAAATATATTTAGTAAGCCAAAAATCTGTATTCCTGTAGTTTATTAATACGAGATGAAAAAGAGAAAGAAATAAGAATAAACGTAGTGCTGATCTACAAGAATTTGACATAAAACTATATTCATGTTGACTCGACGCAAATGTATGTTTTTCACTTCAATAAATGTGAGAACAAGGGCGGGATAAGCCCCAACAATACCGTAAAAATAACGTGCAAAAATCGAAGGTCACATCTTGACCAGAGGGAAAGGTTTCTGAACGAAGTTTCTATATTTGTGCTACATCTACATGCAATATTAATAGGGTGATAATGTTAATGTTTTATATACATAATAAAATACGTGATCATGAAAATATATAAAAAAATTAAACAAGCAGTGACCGTTGTAAAAAAAAATATAACATTGACACATGCCACTATTAATTTAATTTGCGAACACTTATTCGATTCGAAATCCTTACCACAGACGGCAAGCGAATTACTTTTTTTTTGGTTGCCATCGACAACACTGGCAACTAATGGGTGTCAAAATCACATTCTAATTTTGAAAAACGCGCGCGTTTTGTTGTTTTATTTTTCTACGCAACGAATCCGTAAGTGCGGCCGGCGCGCTCGCGAGAGGCACTGCTCCTTATCGCAGCTTTCCTACTACTGAACGTGAATGCTGAAATAAAGCGATATAGCGCTGTCGCGAACTTGGAGTTGTTTTTAATTGTCAAAAGGCTTGATTTATGCCGCTATTCAAGTTGTTTCGGAAGGATTAGACGTGTTGGCAGTTAGACGTTTTGACACCTATGTAACCATGCCGCTGAATAAGTTATGAGATGGTTATAGGCTGGTAAGTGACGTTATAAAGTTTATATAAAGTCGTTTAAACACGTGTAGAATTAAAATAAACACCTTTTTTTAAGATTCTATACCTATTCCAATTTTAAGTGGTGTTATAAAACTATTTATATTTGCATATTATGCTTGTAGAGATGATAAATTTTACTTGATAGTGTATGAGATTCCTATGCAGCTGTTGCCGCCGAAATTACATTATAGATTTTTAAAATAAAGTATTCAACGTCTATCCTTCCCCCTTTTACACAAAAGAATCTTATGTTTTAAAGATTCGCTCATCGGAACTAAAAGTATCGAGTTCAAACGCAATTTAACTTTGAGATTAGATAGAGTTTTGGCGAAAAAGATATTTTGTATTATTGTGCCCTCTTGTTGTCTTGATAGGGATTGATTTATATTCACCTTTTGTTTTTCTGGAATAATAAATGAAATGATGATGAATATGGAAATAATCTTACGATTTTTTGACTAATTGAAGATTCTCTACATAGCAGTTTCCTATTGCCACATAATATGTTTTATTGAATATAATGTGAATTTTCTTTGAATATAGTGCACTTAGTTGATAATATAGGTAATATGGCGCAATAATGTATACAGCAATTAAATTTGTCTCATAAAGTCAAGTCAAGTTTATGTTTGCAATTAGGTAGTAATTTACAAAATAACCTACGACTAAAAAGTACAAACCAACTTAATTCTATTAAATTCAACCAAAAAATGCACACTTAACAAAAATGCATTCCTAAAAAGAAACAAACCTTTTACGTATAGTGACCACTATTCAATTCTGTTACATAAAAATATAAAACTGTATTTGCCCGCAAGAGCTGGTAATTAAATCACACACAATTTGTCCAAATGAAGCCTTACTAATATGCTTTCAAAGCATAGTACACGTTCTATCGACAATTCAATGTAAGGTTGCCAATCCACTAGTTAGTTTTTATTTATTATTTAATATAATACTAGCCCACCCTTCTTCACTCTATTAAAAATATCCGTTGCATAGGTTAAAGATCTAAGCATACAGATACAGACGCACGGCAGTAAGCGACTTTGTTTTATACTATGTAATTGTGATTATTAGGCTTGGATGTTAATTTTATGAAGGCTAATAAAAAATACATTTTAAAAATGAGTGTTTGACTTTTTTTTTGTTTGCATTGGATTTAAAACTCAAAAACTGATTTAACCTAATATTTTAGTTGAAAGTGTGAAAGATTTTTGTATGATTGTTTATGGATTAAATCGAACTCAA
This sequence comes from Colias eurytheme, assembly GCA_907164685.1. Lineage (NCBI taxonomy): Eukaryota > Metazoa > Arthropoda > Insecta > Lepidoptera > Pieridae > Colias > Colias eurytheme. Next base: position 52,052 of record CAJQZN010041118.1, on the reverse strand, counting down.
TTTAGAAAATTTTCTTTTCATCTTAAAGTTATTTTTTCTTTTGTTTTTATCTCGGGCAGCAGGAACGACAAGGTTACTATGGGTATTCTGTAGGTAAATTATTAAAAAAGTTTTTCAAAGTTATAACATCATTCACCATTGTTAATATCAATTGACCGTATCCTTAGGTGAAAGGTCTCCCATTTGATAAGCGTATTTGATACCGCCGACGGGCTGGTAATGAAATTTCTCGTCACGAATATATGGGACGAATATGGGACTTGATCCCTATTATTCTAGAAAAGTATTAGGAAATCCTTTATCACGATCCTACCTCACTTTATCTAATCATTCGCATAGTTTTAAAGTTATTTTGTATTATTCGTTTAAAAACACGTTCATAATTATTTAAAAAAAAATTGGTTGTCTGTAAAGTCGGTTTACTGACGATAGTTTAACGTGACAACGTCCGATTGTGCTTCTTTGTCGTTCGTTCCGCACTCTCGCTTGCACTTCAAGCCTTACATGGAACGCCTCAGAGCGAGGTAACGCCGCATGAGTCATGTTTTTTCGTGCGTGCAGGCGGCTCTATCGAATTATAAGACGTTGTCACGTCAAAAACATTTGTTAATAAGGAAAAGTTATTTGATGAATAAAAAAAGAGCATGTGTGCCGAGCATATTATGTGTTGGAAGTGAAACTTCTTTGGCAATATTCAAAGATACCAAAATCTCCGTCTTACTTTATGAATTATGACGTGATGGTATTGCCATGACGCGACCTTGAAATTTTACTCTCAACGCACCTACAGAAGTTTCACTTAAAAAAAAACCATTTGATTGATAATGAAACATAGAAATAACACTTTATTCAATGCACATTAATATTAGTTTTCCTACTCACTTTCATAAATAATACTGACTGCATATTTTATAGGAAATAAAAATTGACAGCCCTATTCTAACACCACACACGTGCTGCGTTCGTCTCAAATATAACACTGTTAAAAGATGAGGAAAATACTGTTATTTTATTATAATATAATAGTTTATGTAGACCTAGCGCAGCAAATTTGTCAGAAGATTAGTGGAAGAAATAAGGTAAGATATAACCATTCTAATTTAATAATAGAATATGAAAGTCAGCATAGTTTTAGATAAAATCCATACTAATATTATAAATGCGAAAGTAACTCTATCTGTCTGTCTGTTACTCAATCACGCCTAAACTACTGAACCAATTTTCATAAAATTTTGTATGGAGATATTTTGATACCCGAGAAAGGACATAGGCTACTTTTTATCCCGGGAAAATGACGCAATCCCGGAAATCCCACGGGAACGGGAACTATGCGGGTTTTTCTTTGAATGCGCGGGCGAAGCCGCGGGCGGAAACCTAGTTTATAATAAAAATACCAACATGAGGTACAATGGCCAGGTTCTATGGTATGGATAGGGGATTAAAATTAGTTTCGACTGCGTGTAAAACCGCGGGGCAAAATTATTGTTTAAATAATAAGATTAGATAAAATAAAGAACACATTAAAATTATTGTTTGATTGTCATATTAAGTCTCCATGTTTAATCTGGTTATTGACCCAAAAGTTCCAACAAAGTGTCTACTACCTTGTTCGAATAAGAAGTAAAACTAACATTAAAATTAAATACATTTTCTCTTGCTATTTAATCAAATCAGCCCTACACAACCAACATCTTGTGAAAACAAGCTAGTGCCACTAAGTAGGTAATTAGATCAATTGATTCGTACGAACAGATGAGTCCTAATTCCTAATAACCTATTTCTTAACTCTACGGCACATTTTGCCTTTCCAAAATTCTATGATAAACCAAGGATTATCTATGTTCTCAACTTTCTCTACCGGAGCATATTAATTAAATATTTGTAATATTCTGCACCGTTCTATAAATTAAATTGCATCGATTGACTTTTAGCAATAATTATTTCTGGTCTACATAGTATGTATAATAATATCATAAGTTTATAGTAAATATTATTATAGTTTTATTTAAATATGCTGTATTTAATGTAATCTGTTTATCTCCTGTATCCTTCGTTGGAAATTCTCAAATAAATAATTTTTGTAATAAGTACTTACGCAGTTTTATTTTTTACATCCTTTAATATTTCAAAATATTTACACAAGAAAACCTTATCATTTTCCCCAATGCTTCTAGGCTATTCAACCCTGCGAATAAAAATTGATGTTTCATAAAACCGCGCAGTTTCCATGCTGCCAAATATATTGACCAAGTGTGAACAACAAGGGCACGCCAAATCAAACACGTGGTTCACAAGTGAACCGTCATGCTCTAATTAATCGATATTTAATAGCTGGGTCCACACAGAGCAAGTAGCCTCGCGAAGCAATTGCTGCGCGAAGCAGCTCGGTTAGGTCAGAGTCCGAGGTGTGTGTACCGCTATTTACTCGATCGAGGCTGATCGCTTTTCCGACCCAATAAACTTGCTGAGCTCTATTTGATGAACGGGTTTTTGTTTGTGAAAGGAATTTTGATATTTTAATGACTAATTCAAAGAGGCTCTACCTTATCATCATCTTAAGTCTTTTTGACCTATAATGTTCACCATAAACGAGTATACCTTCAACATCATTTTTTAGATTCTCCAAATAAAAATAGTTACCTTATGTTTCATTAAATTTATCTACTGATTTCTTCGAAATTTTTGATTACTGTATGATGAATTATAATAAATTTATCTAAGCTAGATTCAAAGTCGTTACTCTGTCTGTATAACAGCATGGAAACAAATTTTCCTCGAGAAGCACGTGCCAACAACCAAGTCCTTAGGGATAATTATGATCAATGTTCAATCTTTTTTCTTCAGTCTCTATTTATTCATGTGATTATGAAAGCAATATGTCCTTAATATTACGAATAAATTTTCCACGAAACATTAACTATTTATTACATTAACTCTGCTTTTATTATGTTAGAATTAGTTTCTAGTCCATACTAATATTATAAATGCGAAAGTAACTCTGTCTGTCTGTTACTCAATCACGCCTAAACTGCTGAACCAATTTGCATGAAATTTTGTATGGAGATATTTTGATACCCGAGACCTTTCTCGGGGACATAGGCTACCTTTTATTGCGAAATATGTACCACAGGCGAAGCCGGGGCGGACCACTAGTATTCTATAAAACATTATTATCAAATATATTTTACTTTAAAGTCGAATAAACTTGAAAATAACACCAAAACACATTTTGAATTATAAAGCAGGCCACTTTTCAAGTCCTAATAGAAAGGAGCAACGAGGACGGAATAAGTAATTACAACAACAAATAAATCTTGGTATAAGATGCTGTATTATTCCATTTATATTACACAATACCTCATATATATTATGTTATAAATAATAATATTATATTATATATTACAGTTAAATACCGCTTTTCGTTACAACGAGTTTTCCCTAGTTAGAACTAGTTTTAAATAAATTCCTTTGTTACTGTTACTAACTTGTGTACTAACTTTATAACCAATATGGACCAGAATAAAACCCCTGTTAGTTAATTTTGTGACATTGAAACGAAAAACCTGTTTTAACGGGAGTAATACATAGAAAATACAAAAATTCACCATTCTGCTTACTATTCATAATATTTTAGCCCTAGTATATCTAATTACAAATATCATAATGTGCGAGTCGAGCATACTTTGGCAACTTTGATCACCTCGCACCAAAAAGGAGCAGACAAGTGACAACCACAGATGATCGACGGCATTCGTAAGACGAGTGTTGTTGGCAGAGGCTCCTATCCTTTCTTCGACCTTCTCAGTCCTTTTCTTTTTTACCTCTGTCCATTAGGATAAAGCAGTAAATTTGATGCAGCTTATTAAGCTGGCATCAAATTGGTTGAGACGTTTTCACCACTAATGTTATTGGTTGTGGAATGTGGATGCTTACCATCACTTACCATCAACCTAGCTTCGACAGGGCGTCTCTCTAATCATTCAAATACTGTTGAATATATGTCAAGATATGTCAAAGTACCTATGCAATCATTTCTGCTCAAAATGCTTATGTGTCGTATACTCTATATACAGACAATAAAAAGATTATCGATCTGTTCGTCGAATAAGTGCACTTGACACACTTGTTGTCAATGTGTCAACCCTGAGTGGGAACTCTTATGTATTGATTTATACCTCATACTAGAATTTTCCATGCGCATATTTTTACAGAACGAGTGTGTAAACAAACATATGTAAACATAACTATAGATGCATGGAATACGCATATTATATCTGTCGATTTTCTTTGAGGAAAAAAAATAAACTATTAGCATTAAAAATTGTGGTTTAAGAACAGAAATATATTAATTTACCCTACAGGAACTTATGAGGTAGCACAAACTAAGAAAATATTAATACCTTATAATGGAATAGAAACATTTTCCTCCGTTGAATTAAAAAGCTTATAGCTACAAATAAATAAACTTAATAAAAAAAACGCAAATCTTGTAAGCTTAAGGATTTATTTTTAATTTTGTTGAGTAAATCTTTACACACAATATAAATTACAAGAGACTTGAGAAGAATCAGACTGGATAATTGTATTTTACTTTTTGATTACTACATTTACATAAAAAGATCACTTACATTCATATAAATGGGAACCCTATTACTACATAATAATATTACACATAATACGTGGTAACGTATTTTACAACCGTAGTTAATTCAAGCTTACGACCACAGACTAATAATAATATACTACGTATACAACTTACGACATATCTATCAAAACTTAGAAAAGAACCCTTCACGTCAAGCGAATCCACGTTACATCTATTACATAGAACCACAGTATTACCATTATTTCCTACAGTAGTGCGACGAATGTACTTGTGCAGAGAAACGGAGGGGAACTGGCGGGGGTCGGGCGACGCGGGCCGCGTAAAGCAAACACGCTTAGTTTGCTTTACCTAGCGCGAAAGGATGACGCAGTCGTATTTTTTGTGTAATAATTTTTTTATACACGCGCACAAACTGTTCGGTTTACGGATGTAAATCTACAATGAAATCCCAGAAGGAAACAATATTTCAGAAAGATTGTATTAATTGTATCTGTTGAATTAAAATCAAAGCTATATATTATATATGTTGTCCTCATTATTTTCTAATCAGATTGTACATCCCAAATCCCAATGCGAATGCATTACTTAGTTAAATGTTATAATATACAATTAAGAACATCCAAAAATAAAGTGTCCACGTAAATAATATTTAGCAGTGCAATATCTGTAATTATATATTTATGAACAAATAATTACATCAGATTTAATAATCGCAATTATTTTGAATGTACATATGAATAAAGATTTCATCATAATATTTATAATCACAATTGTTTTATTTCCCATTTGTTGCAACCCTAGCGTATTTTCGTGTGGCAGCGTCATTACCTACGCTGGCGGCGGCATCGCGCGACATCAAAGGCGATTCCTTACTGTAGGAAATAATGGTAATACTGTGATAGAATCTACATTCTCAACGTTCAAGTAGTTCATGCGCCCTCCGCTAGATGGCGTTGTAATAAACTATGCTTTAATAGGTGCGGCTTAAATAACGATTACGGCTTTTATGAGACTAATTAAATAGATTTTTCCAATTACGTACGTGTAATTACTCGTAAAAAATATCGCACGAGGCAACTGGCAAGTCGGGACTCGAGAATTAATGGTACACACTACACATCACTTGGTAATTAAGTAATTACTTGGGTACATTTTATTAAGCGTTTGACATCATTATTTCGCTTCTGGAAGTTTCCATTGACATTATTTTATCGAACATTATTGTGATTCTATACTTACTTATCAGTAAAATTTGTTACAAAGTTTAGTAAAAGCTTAAAGCTTTTATTGAGAAGACAGTTATATTATAATTATAATACTAATTAGTAAAATAATTACCACAAATAGTGTTTTCTTATGAAACACACATATTAATTAAATAGTAGAGTCATATTATTTATTATTAGTGAACAGTTTTTTAACTAACTACTACGGTCTAATCATTATAATCAAAGAAAAATATTATGATACTACATTTCTTCTACATTTCTTTATAAGATCTGCCAATGAAATCCAAAAAACAAAATATCAACACTTATACACTAAAAATATTAATTTGTGTACTATTATGGTATGCTATTTCTATGTAATTCCAAGATATTAAATTGCAATAACTACACCATAATATTTTAATCATTTATAAGCTCGAAATTGTCGGTCTAATCCCGTCTTAACTTTGACGACATACTTGAGGAACTAAAGTAATTACTTAGTATGGGAAACAGTAATTTATTATATAGTCCACGTCATTCGGGGGCTATTAATTACAAAAATGACATAAAGTATGATGCTTGATCTTTGCTTAAATATTATTATAGTAATTGAATTTATTACGAGAAGAAAGATCGACTTTGAATAGTTATTTTACGATTTAACAAACGAAAAGTGCAATATGAATATGCTTTTTGTACGCGGTTTTGCATAAAACCTTCCTCTAGAATTACTCTATCTATGAAAAAAACGCATCAAACTCTATTGCGCACTTTTAAAGATTTAAGCATATATAGGGACGAACAGACAGCGACAATTACTTTATATTATATTATGTAGTGAATTCTACTTAGTAGGTCTATTAATTGCCCATGAGGGTAGAGCTGGCAAAGTGCCTTGCTCTATGTTTGCATTTTTGGCTCAGTGATTGGTTGCTGCTAACGGGTTCGCGGAAAAACTCTATACAGCTTCTACACAGCATCCGTGGCCCTGTCATTTACATTTACGTCTTAGTGTACAGGCAAAACGTATGTAAAACACATCAGCAAATAAAAAAAAACCCTAACAATTCCGCCAAGCCACGTTAAAAAGTTTGTCGTACAGGAAAAATTTAAAGTTCCCTTCATTAGTAGGAGATAAGTAATCTGCGAGATCGTCTTAACTTAAATATACCGACTGTGAAGTTCAGTGACCTTGTAAAGAAGTCGGTATTTTTTTCAAGTGTGTTTTGATTAATCTGTCATGATGTCTTATTTGTAATTTATTATTCGGTTACGGCAAAATTTGCATGAGTCTTAAATCAAATATAATATTGTTTTAAAATTTAATTTTGTATTTTTTTTTATTAAATAATACAAAGATATCATTCAATTACAATGAACTACTTTGAATAAATCTACTTTGTAACAAATTTAAACAGAAACAAAGAAGCTATTTAAGTCACCGGAATAAATAAGGAAAGTTACATACGTAAGTATGTGAGTGCGCCACCCCAAAACGGCTTAAAGGATTTGAATAACAAATTATACGGAGGTTGATGAAGGTTCTACACAAAGGAAGGGACAAGGCATGTGACCGTAATTGCAACCCGTTTATAGAAAAAGCGATGCATTTTAAAATGATCCAATTTTGGAAATAGTTGCAGGAAAGACCTTACTAATATTATAAATGCGAAAGTAACTCTGTCTGGCTGCCTGTTTATTCTTCTTAACTGAATCGCTTTTGATGAAATTTGCTACAAAGATAATATGAACCTGAAAAAATCTTGGGATAGTTTTTATCCCCGAAATCACACGGGAAAGGGAAGAACTATGCGGGTTTTCCAGTGACTACACTTGCGAAACTGCAGGCGGAAAGCTAGTTAAACTATAATATTAGTGAGTGCATACATATTGTTAAATTTATAGATTATATTGATACTATAGTTATTTATTGTATGTGGTTTGCAGTTGGCTAGTCTCCAAGAATATTAGTTGCCAGTTGCCATAATGACAAGATCGTTGTTATCATGACTTATTTATCCTTTATTAAATTAAGGGCATCAAATATAACAGGATAATAATCGTCATACTGCAAATAAAGATAATATAAGTATAAGATGAGAAACGATTTTCTGTATATTCGCCATAAGTTTTAGTAATATTTATTATACAAGTCGTACCTAGTATACGAGACCAGTGGGAATAAAATATGGGTGATGATGAAGCTGCTGCAAAAATAAATCAAACTTATATAAACTTTGCATTTCTCCTTAACACATAATTATTGCTCCACAAGTGGGTAGAAATAATATAATGCCGACAAAAATACTTTCTTTTTTTTATTACCAAGAGACATTAAACTTTTACGTAAATAACAACACAATTTTTATCTAAACCATGACACAACTCACAAGTCGCTACAACACATAATTATACAATTTACGTATAACATCTATGTACAATTTACATCGCCCATAGCCTTATAACAGTATATAAGAAAAAATTAAAACCATTTTAAATATAACCACGATAACCAAATTAACTTATTAGTACACAAAATCGCAATATTAGCAGCTATTTGTTAGATAGCAATTAAGATAACATAAATTAGTTTAACGACTGCCATCGCGTTAATATTATAAGCCACATTATTTGAAAAGACCTCGTTAACCAACTTAGTTTATTTAATGTACCTAGCTGGAATGAAGTTATAAAATTATGCCATAGCACGCTGTATTAACTTCTTGTGTTTAACGCTTTTAAACTCAAACTATTGCTCTTTACATGTATGTGGAATTCATTTGGAAATATAGGTTAAGTAAATAATGAAAATGAAAAGACGTGTGGCACTCGGGGACTGCCGCGGTAAAGCTATTGCATGCTATGCCTTCAAGCCACACCTCCGCGCCCGTCGGAGTGGGGAGCGTGAGGTTTTTCGTTACGCAATTTTTGGATTCGGTCCCCGCGCTCAAGGCCCGCGATAGAAGCTATGCAATAGCTTAAAAAATATGTTTCCGTAAAATAGTGTACACTAAATATTTTTGTACATTGACATGAATTACTACGTAAATTAAAAATAATCTATTATTAAATTTTATGAAACTAACTATGCTCCGCGGCGTTACTCCGCTCTAATTGGTCTAAGCGTGACGAATATAGCCTATACCCATTCTCAATAAATGGGCTATCTAAGACTGATAGAATTTTTCGAATCGTACAATCAGTTCTTCGCGTACAAGCAAACAAATTCTTCAGCTTTATAATATTAGTATAGATTGACGATGTTTTCTTTTTAGTAGAGTTTCAATTTATCAATGAATTAAATAGTATTAGTATATTATACGAAAAGTATTATATAAGTATTATATTTTTCACAAAAAATCAAACCGAAATAATTCAAATGTGTGATGTGTTTTCTATTTCTGCCTTCAAATATTAGCGTTGTGAATTTATATTCTAATTTACTTGTACAAATTTATAATTCCCCAGAGCATACAGTATGTTGAACATTGAAGTGATACGTTTAGATATATTTGTAGTAATTGTATAATTTAATGCATGATAATAATACACTGTGTCCGGACATGACATACCGATATTTGAAGGGGCTATTCTCCAGGTATTTTTATCGACAATTCAACCCCTCTACAGTCCCCTACCTCACCCCCCTCAAAATGGCAAACCTATCAATTCGGATAGTGAATTTATGAAAATTGTAATAACTTCGAAAGTGAGTGTCACAAAATACTAAATTTAGTTTTATTTGAACAATAACAAGTTATTCTAGGGACCACTAAACAAATTTAATTGATAAGAGTGATGAAACATACTTTAAAAAATTCGAAAACCATTTTGAGGGGGGTGAGATAGGGGACTGTAGAGGGGTTGAATTGTCGATAAAAATACCTGGAGAATAGCCCCTTCAAATATCGGTATGTCATGTCCGGACACACTGTATAATGTTAAGTAAACGAATAACTAAATAAATAAGCAAAAAGACTTAAAGGTACCTAGACAGCGAATTAAAAATTGTCGGTCTAATGGGACACAAAAAGCAGATCACCGTACCCTTCTAGTAAAACAGATTAGTGTGAAGACCCCTATATTTCACTAAGGTAAGGTTAGGTCCCGTCGCATTATAAATTACCAGATACCTGCAAACTTTTCGATCTCAAAGTCTTTTATTCGAATAAAAACCTCTAGGCTTAAGACAGGCCATAAAACAGACCAAGTCATTGTAACTAAATCCATTCGAACGCTTTTGCCAGGATTTATTAACAAACATATATTTTTATTTTATGTTATATTGTAACCACTTCATATATCAATTGATCAAGTAGATGTTAAGGTTCTATAATTAAGGGGTAAAAATAAAACGAGCGACTGGACAAACTTAGATACTGTTTTAACAACTTGAGCGGTATGAATTTGAGTAAACAAAAAATTAACCAAACTAACGTCTGGACTACATATTGAGCGTTAATCTACAATTTTTTTTTCTAATATTTCAGTATCACATAAACAAATATTATTTTATAATAAATAGACACCAATAAAAAGCAATTGCTTCTCACAATAAACTGTAAATAAATATAGTCTCAATGTATTAAAGTTCGCCACTCGGTGTCACCGCAAAACCAATTACAAACTTTATTCGTCCACAAGTTTGTCTTAAGAGCGCACTCAACTGTAGTACTCTTTGATAGAAATATTTTTAATTCTGTTGCATTATTTTGTACAAAGGAAACAGAGTGGAATTATAGCGAATTAAAATTAAAACCTACTTTGTTTTACTTTATAAAGTTTTGAATTTGAAAATTATGAACTGATAGTATAAGGAACTAGCTTTCCGCCCGCGGCTTCGCCCGCTTTGTCTTAAACCTAATAAATACTAAAACCTTCCTCTTGAATCACTCTATCTATTACAAAAAACCGCATCAAAATCCGTTGCGTAGTTTTAAAGATTTAAGCATACATACACACATAGGGACAGACAAAGCGACTTTGTTTTATACTATGTAGTGATAACAGCAAATTTTATTAATATTTAATATTATTCAATTTTCATATTATAAAATATAATTGAAATCATATTTTACACGTTCTTATTGTAAAATTATGGTAGGTATGCATTTTATTCAATATTAAAAATTAGAACTATTTGTTTCCTAAAAGCCATTTGTAACTTCTGCCTATTTTAAATTCACACAAAATACTTCAAAATCAAAAATTTTTGAACGGTGTTAAAACTCGAATAGATTTAGTCCTTAATTTATTTATATAAATAACCCTTCAAAGCACTTCTGCCTAACATCACACTAACAGGCTGCTTCAATAAAGTGTTTGAAAAGTTTGATAAAAAATAACCAAATGAGTTATTAATTCAAGTTTTCGTTAAATATTAATGTTAATAATTTGTCGAAATTAATGTCCAACAATCGCTTAAAATGTAAGTTAGTTTTAATTATAGTAATTGTTACCAATAAATGACAATTCACAGCTGAAACCAGTAATTGAATTAAATCCGTAAATTTGGCCAATTTGGCAACAATCCATTGAAAGTTCAGATTTAGATTACAGTACTTGAGGTTTGAATATTCAAGCAGTTGAAACCAATTCTTATTCTGACTTTGGTTTTTCTGACTTTAATGAATTAATAATCGGCTAGAAGCCTCTTTTATAAGATACCTACGTATTATCCTGCAAATTGTTATCACAATTCGATCTTCTTATTTTTTTGTAAATGTTTAGTGAATCCCAGTGTCTCCTTGTGAGGTTTAGGGCAGAATCATTATGAATCTGTCCCACTGATCGATTTTGCTTTACAGATAAATAGATGATCAGCCTTCCGTGTCCCGCCTAACCGATACATTTATTTATTAGTCTTCACCAGGAATTGAACCAATGACTTGTTTCTACGCTTGTACGATAACCACTGTACCAAAGAGGCCATGAATTTGTAATAAGTAAAAAAGTATTTATGGTCTTGTAAGATATTATGATAAAAGTGCTATACAAGATAACAAATGTCTCATTAATGAGGCACTAACCAGAGGTTTTATGTAATCAGGAGCTTATCGTTATACTCTAACGGCCGCTTTCACAGCTTCCCGATAAATATTCTGTTTAGCTCATCTGTCAGTTAAAATGACAAATAATGTAGTAAAATCAAAAATATTCGAGAAAAACTGTCAAATAGACTAACAGAAAGTGGTGTAACCAACATTTAGAGTTGTTCTTTAACAAATACTAATAAATAAAGAGAAAAAAATTTCCAAGATATTCGTCTAGCAATATAAAGTCACGCTTAAATTCGCAAAACAAATGTTTTGCGACAAACACCGAGGAGCAATGTGCAAACCTAGGCAATCCCACTTCGAATTGTCATTACTAGCGTGTATACACGACTGTTTATTCTGTATCATTCCGCCGCGATTGACGTGGTATAGTTTATACTTTATTGTAATTTTGCATATAAAAGCGATATTATTTTTCTAAAATTATATCATAGGATTTCATAGGATTATTTGATATACTAAAAGTCTGAGCGAGCGCCGTCTGTTGAACATTGTTGAAAATAGCAGATACAATAGTGCCGTTTTCATAATATCATTTAAATTTTAATAAGGGAGGAAAAGAATATCACCAATAACACACATGTTTTTATTCAATTCGTGTATATCGCTTCTATATTCTTATCATTTTTAAGACTAAATAACAATCGTATTCAATATCATATACCAAATTACATTATCATTACGTTGCAGGAACAACCGCTACACCAACTCAACACGCTACGAGCTACGCCGTAGCGACCCGCTACGCGTTGGAACACAGTTCCATTCCTGTATTGTCACCGTGTTCCAGAGTGCTACGCCCGAGGGATTAATACAACAACCTCACGACCTCTAATCACCCACGCTGTTTTTGATTCGGAGTTTAATAGAAAATTTTGTACTGGATATAGATAATGCTTCCAGTTTTATAAATATTCATAAGGATAGTACTGGTATTAAACCGATTAAATGCATTAAAGTTATGTAATTTTATTATAGTAATAAGCTGTATTTATTCTATGTACGCGATTTAGCTTCGACTTTGTTATACTAGATAACATAAAAAAGAGCGTGTGTGCCGAACACACGTGTAAGAAGTGAAACTTCTTTGGCAAGATTCAAAGATACCAAATTTATGTGACGGTCTTGCCATGACGTGTCCTTGAAATTTTACTCTCACCAAAAGAATTTTCACTTCAAAAACATAACCTATTTAATTTAATAGTGGTTTTGAACTTTTCATTATCATTCTATTATCATAATGACCATAGATATAAGATTTGTTTGTTTTATAATCGTACTCAATTTTACGAGTGTTTTATAAATTTTACAATTATACACTAACTAAGGTATTAACCTAGTTCAGAAGGCAGAGCAAATTGTGAACTATGTAAAATTTGCTAATAAATATTATTTTATTTTTTATTTTTATTTTTTTACTAACTGATAAAGTTTACAAAATAATTTCAAAAATAAACACTTAAATAAACCCAAGACCACGATTATTAATTTAACAATAGGTGACTATACATGTATAACTGAATATAGTTGAACAGGTCGTGTCGTAAAATGTGAACGGACGATATCTATAAAACTGAACTTTATTGTAGTGTCTGTGTCAAGAAAGTTAGCGAGGTTTATTTTAGCAAGTTTATATGTACTTAGACTGAGTTAGAGTTTACGTAAAAATATATTTAGAATAAAAGTCCTAGATTCTATTCCCGGAAGAAATTTTTAAATAGTTCTCCCGCAAGAAGAAAATATGCAGTAGCTTTTAAGAGACAGTTTATAACAAGTTTAAATAATAAGATCTGTTTATTATCACAATTGTTTCGATTTATTATGTGTTCAATAAATAAATAAATAGTCAGTTAATGTAATATTTAAAAAGAAGATTAAGAAGTAAATAAAAGAAAATTATACATTAATGTATATAAGTAGTTGACAGTAAAACTTTAAGACATAAAAAATATAATTATATACCGGTCGAATTGATAATCTCCTCCTTTTTTTGAAGTCGGTTGGTTAAATATCAACAACTCGACAGATTTATTAAACAAATGATACATGAACGTAAAGAAAAATTCTAAAATATTTGTATTCTTATAACTTAGACCAAAGGTAATAAGAGCAATATATTGTGGGTACTTTAAACGTAATTGCATTGTTTTACGACATTCAAGTATACTTCCTTGAAAATTAACTTCTCTAATCGATAAAGAGACTCACTTCTCAATAATTTATTGTTATCATTTTTTATCGGAAACGCTTTTCTGATAAAATTTTTGCACTTATTTTTTATTAGTGTTTGTAATTTCTTAATCTATCGCAGTAAAATTTAATTAAGGTATTTAATAAATATGATATATTAAAGCGTATTTATTAATTTTAATCTTACACGAAGTTACAAGTTCATAAGACAAGTTATTGTAAGAGCAAAACTATATAATTTTTTTTAATATAAAAGGAACGCCAGTTTAATATTTTTTATTTTTTCATACGACATTTATACAAAAATTATATAAAAACTATTTATAATTTAAAAATTGTTTAATGTAGTTAGACAAATACATGAGGGATATCACTAGAAGCGTCGCATATTTTTCTAAAAAGTCGTGTACACTCTTTTAACGGGTTGACAAAAACAAAAACACAGAACAACAAAACCTATAGTGTATCTACACTTTTTGAGCTTCTCTCTCTTTTATATGGATATTTTATATGAAACCGACGTTCTTTGAACAGCCTAAATTGATTTCTACGGAACTTGATTAAATCGCAAGGGAATAGAACTTTCTAGGTCTTTACTTAGGCACGAATTTGAAGTATAGATTTATATGATAGATGCAATCCGTTCCGATGCATTGTTTGATTATTATATTACTCATAGGCTTTTCTTTAAATATTAGCATGAATGGAAAAAAGAACTAAATTTTCATACATATACGTAACATAATATAACAGTCTACATTTTGTTTGTATGTGTATATTCTCTATATCAAAAGATATTACTTATGTCGATGAATACAATAAAGTGCTTTCATTAATATTTAATTTAAGATTATTGTGTAAGTACATTATTATAAAAACTCGTAAATTAACATTTATGAAGTAATGAAAACATAAGTATTTAGAATTATACTAATAGCATAAAAATTAAGTCCAAGTTACAAATTCAAATTAAATGGGAAATGGCGAAAAAGTTTCTAGAATTACACTCGCAAGCTTAATTTTATTTACAACTTAATTATTGCATTTAAAACCTATAAAATGATAGTAAAAAGGTCTAACCAGACCAGATTGAAGCCCGCATCTTAAACTATCGACGTTCTAGCCAACTAGATACCTTAGTAATCGAATTTCATCCACTCTTTCAATTTAAATGTAAAAGGACGCTAGACGCTATCTATCAAGAGCTAGAATATTCATATTTATTATATATTTCTAATGGAAAAGAGAAATTTTTGTTAAAATTGTATCATACATTTGTAACGCACACACTTGGCATTTCATAACTACTAAATAATCACTACGTAACGGATTTTAATGCGGTTTTTTTTAATAGATAGAGAGATTTCAAGAGGAAGGTTTTTGTATATAATTTATTAGGTTTTGGACAAAGCGGGGGCGAAGCCGCGGGCGGTAAGCTAGTACTAAATAATACTGACACATAATCTGTGCTAGTGATATTATTTAGTAGTTATGAAATACAAATTAAAAGATAGAGTTTTTACAAAGAAACAATAGCTGTTTAAAATGTGTGTACCTTTGCATGTTTACTGGCGGTTATTTGAGAGCTTGATTATACAAGGGCTTAAAATTGAAAATCCCTAAGCCTATTCACTTTTCTTTTAAATAAGTCCAGATTATAATTATCGGGAAACGTGGAGGCCGGACGATTGTTCCATTCCTTACTGGTACGCACGAGAAAGGGAAAATCTGAAAAAGTTCTCACATTATCTAGTTTTAAATACGGATTACCTCTCTTTATATTATGTAATAAATAGTCCTAAAAGCCGATATCTGCATAACAACAAGGATAATATATTCATTATTTATACAAGAACAAGCAAAGCACGTACTCATTGGACTTCTTAATACCACAAAGGGAGGAAAACATTTTTTGGGTCAACAAAATGGCGCATTTATTTCAAGTAAGCTCTCCTATTGGGTATAATGACTGACTTAAATCGATGAATAATTCAGCTGTGATATGTTAATATCAAGTTTTGAAGGATTTATTATTAAGGTTGAGAAGTATATTATTATATTATAATACACATAGAAAAGAAGAAGTAGTAGTAAATAATAGCCTTATATTTTTTACTGATGACATTCCCGACTTAGTCTGGTTTATTGTTAACGAAGAACTTTTTATGGTGCGTTAAAATAAAACAAAATAGTATAGTTATGTTAAAAAATCGTATAACTCACTAAAGGCTCATAAATATTCACCAATTAACATTAATAAAATCCCGTCTTTCCACTGACTTATCTAACAAGATTTATTAAAATAAATCTTAGATTAAACATTTAAAGAGGTTCAAAATAACAATCAATATTCAATTCAATCGAAATTTGCGAGGAAAGCGCTAATAAATGTAATTTATTAAAATCAGGCCTTGGGCGCGAAGGCAATTGGGTTCCGTAGCTAAGGCGAATGCAAATCTTATAACGGAATACCGTTTTACGAGTTTATCTTTTTATAATGTAGATACAATTTTATTAGCGCCTTGTAAGATGAGAAAAACGTAGAAAATCCAATCATAAGTTGTAGGTATTAATTTATTTTATAAATCTCGGATAGACCTAAAGGAACGTTAAATTATTTTATACTAGCTTTCCGCCCGAGGCATCGCTCGCCTTTTTAAAGAAAAACCCGCATAGTTCCCGTACCTGTGGAATTTCCGGGATAAAACCTTTTCTTTGTGTTAATCCAAGTTACCCTCTATATGTGTGCTAAATTTCATTGTTATCGGTTCAGTAGTATTTGCGTGAAAGAGTAACAAACATACATACTGTCATGTACACATACATCTTCACAAACTTTCGCATTTATAATATTAGTAGGACATAGCAAAGTATGGTTTGTCTTGCTGCATTAACAATCTATCTATCGTCAAATTAATCCCTTCTATGAAGCCATTTATGGTTCATGTACAGTTTCATTAGTCTAGAATCTAGATGGAACAAACTTTAAACCAATTTAAAAGTATAGTGTACATACTACACTATGTCTTCTTATCCATAGGTAAGAATCCCGCGTCTGTCAATTAAATACGGGAAAATGTATTTTGTAATTGTAAATGTATAACCATTAATTTCCATCATATTAGTTGTAATATTTTCTATAAGTATGAACAAGTAGGCAATTAATTACTTCAGAATAGAATTATTCAATTCTATTCAATTTTTTCACCTTGAATACAAGCTTACTACCGTGCCAAGTAAAAAAGACACAATAATTCAATGTGCTATTTTTACAAACATATCTACTCTTGAGGTTTATTAATAAAAATATCCTTTTCGATATTATAATTCCCTGGTAATGACTTCGAATAATACGGCGACAAACAATTTATACTTTTCTTCTTTTTTTAGAAAGTAAAAAGAAACACAATAATTTAATGTGCTATTTTTACAAACACACTCTTGAGGTTTATTAATAGAAATAAATACCCTTTTCAATATTATAATTCCCTGGTAATGACTTCACTTATTACGGTGACAAATAATCTATATTTTTTTCCTTTTAATAGGTATGGTAGATAATTGGGCATGTCACACACAAAGAATAAATATTCCCAAAGGCTCGACACTGACAATTTACTGCTTTAATATATTCGGATGGAAAATCCCAATCACTAACTACTCCCTTGAGGTAGTTAGTAGTTACTATAGATATTTAAGGAACAACTTAATATAAATCTATACTTATACTAGCGGTCCGCCCCGGCTTCGCCCGTGGTACCTACATGTTTAAACTATCCTATCTCTCAAGTTGGATCGAACTGCACATGGTGTGCGAATTTTATTGTAATCGGTTAAGTGGTTTAGGAGTCCATTGAGGACAAACATTGTGACACGAGATTTATATATATTATATTAAGATTGTAAAGCTGAAGAGTTTGTTTGTTTGTTTGAACACGCTAATCTCAGGAACTACTGATCCAATTTGAAAAATTATTTCGGTGTTAGATAGCCCATTTATCGAGGAAGGCTATATAGGTTATCATCACGCTAAGACCAACAGAAGCGGCTCCACGCGGGTGAAAACGCGGAGCGGAGCTAGTTACGTAATAATTTTCATACTCATTTATATTAATTGTATTCGTATAACGTTAATAGTAATTCTATTATCATGAAAATATATCACATTAATTTTAAAATAATTCCTCAAAATGCTACACTGAATACAATACAAAAAATTTTTGTGTTACGGATCGAACCCACTGCCTGTCACTCTATTCAACAGTTTTTTTACTAATATTTAGGTACCTTCATTATTAATTGTCAATTTAATTAAAAGACGTAGAGTGAACAGGTACCTTCTAGAGTTCTAGGGAAGCGCGTTCCATTAGACCACATCTCAGCTTAACATCAGGCGAGATTGTGGTAAAGTGCTTCCCTATCTACAATAAAAAAAAGACTCTAACACTATATTCAATACCTAACGTATATTTTCGTATATTATTTATCAATTTTACTAAAACATAAGCTAAACAGAACCATGATACTCGGTATAAGCCTTGCCTTGTCCCTGGTTTGCTTTTACCCCATTTTTAAGTCGCATTTCCCGAAAGCTACATTAACGATATTAGAATTTCAAAGAACAGTTATGAGTTTCAAATCCTACAGGACTCCATTAGCTGGAATACTTTCATAAAATATACCTTTGTTATTGTCACCGAAGAGAATAATATATTCACTAAAGGAAAAGTGTTGGAAAACTTCAAATGAATAGAGGAACTGCAGCAAATTTGGAATACCGGTTTGTTTTTTGGGAATAAGTAGAAAATAAAATGGCTTAGCCCAATAAAAAATACATCAAATGGTTAGAAAATTAATAAACTTTAATAATAGAAAGAATAAAGCAAAACGAAAACTAAGAACAATATCAAAATTTTAATTAAACTAATAAACTCCAAAAGCTTCATTTGACTTATGGTGCATATAATTTGGAAAATAGTATTCCAAATTATGATCACCTTTTCTTCTTTGATATTGCTTACACTTTTCCTTAATATCTTAAAAAAATCTTATTTTTATAACAAAATAGCTTACACTAATACAATTATTAAGTAATAATCAGCCACAATTATCACAGATCAGTGTTAAATCATCCATTGACCCTTGCTTGAGAAGTTCCGTCTTAAGGACAAAATTTCCTTATTTCGTTTTAAAAATCCCTTTAGCCAGTATCTTCCAGCAAATCCGTCCTTAAAAGCGTTTTGAATATTATTTTTTATAGCTTATTGATATGCCAACCGACGCAAGTCCACTCTGGTCAGCCCATAAAACTTATTCTCCATAGTTAATATTATGTACTCAACCAGCATGTTTTCAATATCTGTACCCAAAACAGGCCTTCGACCAACGGCTTTATTCGTTATAGATTCAATCGAGGAGTCCTTATTATTAACACATCGAAAGAGTTGACCTGGGAACGTTAAAGTGTTTAGCTGCCTTCAAGTATCCCATTCTCTTTTCTCGAACAGCGATAATCGCCGCGGACATATCCTCCTTGTCTCACTTCTTTCTCTTGCTTTACTTATGGGATACAGACATTTCTAGAAAAAAAAACAAGATTGGATATCTTCTTACAAAAATGTGCATAAAATTTGGAATATCTCAAATTATATTCACTTTCGGTATTAACAACATAATTTATTTAACAACATGACATCCTAACCTAAAATTTCATATCACATTTTTTATTTCAGAAATATTAACAAAATAAAAGTAAAACCATAAACTTAAAAGTCGCTTATTAGTTTAAATAGGTAATTACAATAAAGATTTTACACATCATAGTAAATGATTATCACTGATTGCTTTCGTACCGAAAAAAATTTGAACATTGACGTTTCGCTTCTACGAGGCTGGCAGCCGGAATGTCAAGATGGCAGTCTGTTTTTTGTACTTATTAGCTTCGTATGGGGTGTGACGATAATCTTGAAAGAAGAAAACACAGATGGCGCTTATAATAATTGAGTATCCAAGGTATTCCAACTTACATGCAGTATTCCAAATTTGCTGCAGTTCCTCTATCATTTAAAGTTTCATATTTTTGCAAATTCTCAATATTTTGGAACAATGCAAGTGTTTTTCCATCGATTCTCATAAATTATATCGTAATAATAATTTAGTAGAGTATAGGGTGTGCTAATACAGATTGCGATCTACAATGTTAAAATGAATATTAATTATTGTTAGTAGAAACGAAGTAATAATGTACGTATATACCTTATACAAATATCATTTTTCCTTTTCAATAATTAATTAAAAAAATATTATAGAACTAAATTTCAAACTCTATACAAAACGCTTCAAACTTATAGGCATACCATATACATAGTTAAAACATCGGATCTAAACAGCCTAACTAGACGTCTGTTCGACGTAGAATATTGAAGATAATACTGCCTCTAACATAAGACCACTCGGCCAATCGGATTGCAAAGAATGCTCTAGAACTTTTTGAAAATAAGTAAGTACTATTCAACCGCATTCAATACGAGCATTCGATAGCCTTAATAAGACAAGTGAATGTAGAATATGCTTGTGATTCTGGTGAATTTGTCGTTGAAAAAGACACTCGTCTTTTCACAATTGAGGTACCTAAGTATATAAAATTACACATTTACTTGGTTAAGACCATGCTCAATGCAATGTATTTTTTATAAAAATAAACTTTTTCGAATCATTGTAATAGATTCACATATTATAATGTAACATAGAAACATTTTTAGATGATGTTTTAATTGGAACCTTAAACATAATTAATTCATGTAATTATCGTGCAATCTTACATAATATATTTTTATTTCAATCTACCCTCACAATTCTTCTTCGTTATGATTTGGGATAGCCTATCATCATAACATTATAAGGTCTCAATTCAGTTACTTAAAAACTAGAATTCACCTTTTCTTCATTCGAGCTACGTCTACTGTGAGACCTAATGAAAATAATTAACAGAGACATACAATCATCAAAACTTTATACACAGCAATAACAAAACAATAGTAAAACAGTGATAAAAGTGAGATTCAAATAGTTGTAATGTTTAAATGAGCATGTGGCAGCACGCCAAAGTTAATCTGAACTTTTCGAATACAATGAGAGCTAAGCGCTTTAAAAGTTGGTAAATGAGGTTTCGTGCGCAGCTTTTTAAAAATTTAACTTTGGAAATCGCACTAAACAGACGTATTTTTGGCTTTGAGCTTTCACATTGTTGCGTTTTATCGTAAATGGCTTTTTGAGTATATTGTATGGGGAGTTAAAATTGCTTGCTTCGGTCAGAGGGATATTAAAAGAAGGGAAGGGAAGGGAAGTCCCTTCTAGAAAATATTGGAATGTTTAAAGGATGAGAAGCGTTAGTAGCAATTAGAATGACAACTTGGCGACTTAAATAAATCTATTTATGTATTAATAATTACAGTTCTAGAAATATTTAAAAGCTTTTCACTGCAAATACATATTGCAGGAATCATATATACACATACTAGCGGTTCGCCCCGGCTTCGCCCGTGGTACATATTTCGCAATAATTATGTATGTTCTTTCTCAGGGTCTAAAGATTGTCTGTGCCAAATTTCATCAAAATCGGTTGCGAGGTTTAAGCGGGAAAGCGTAACAGACAGACATACATTACTTTCGCATTTATAATTTTAATATAGTAGGGATTATGTTATCAAGGTAAAGTAAGATGTGAAATAAGTGCATTATTCAATCCACAGAAGATGATGTGTGTAGTTATTAAATAGTTTTACAAGATAACACTAAATTTATTAAATTTTGTTGTGTCTACAATTTATCTAATTGCAAACTCAGGTCTTAATTCTACCGTTTTCGAAAATCTAAAAATAGAAATAATATTCTCTTGAGAAGCTATTATGCTTTGATTCTAGGCCTAGTTAGCTAATGGAAATGACTTGATTCAGTCTATCCCCAGGGACTAACCTCATCGATCTGGGTATAGCTGCTTTTGTATTTGAGTGATTATGTAATATTGACGCAATTCTCTTGGGGATTAATAATCGTATTATTATGATGGATTGGAAGTTTAATATGTGACTAGCCACTTATCCCTGCTTTGCTCGTGTTGACAAAGGTTAATATAATAGCCTTATTTACTCGGTAAAGAAAGCTTTTGTGTAAATTTTTCTTTTTAAGCGATCTAGTAGTTTGAGTTAATTAGTTAAAACAGACAAACATAAAATCATACCTATCTTTCTTTTCGTATCATTAGTATAAATGAACTTAAGTTTTAGTGGCTAATGAAATAAATATTTACCTTAAGGTGACATACAATCATGCTTGTGCACCTTTTGGGCTACGCCCCCCGAGAATTAAGGATCAAAATATTATGCTAAAGTAAAAAGGTTCAATCCCCTACAAAAAAAAATTGAGTTATGTCTATTGTGTTTTTCTTGTGTCTGAGTATTCATGTATATTGTGTACCCAATATTATTTATGAATTACGAGAAAGGTACATTTGATCAGTTTAGAAGGTAAAAGTTTTGTTTTCGTCTGAAACACGATAGCGTTGTGTGATTGCGAAGAATATTAATTATCTCTTTACGTCAGTTTCTTAGTTTTATAAGCCGATAAAAGAAAATTTTCAAAGAACATACTGCTAGTTTTAATTTTAGGCTATGAAAGAATCGGAAAGAGGATTTCAAAAATAATAATTTAACTTTTTATAAGCTTCTATGTTGCAAGATGCAAAAAAATGCTATTTTCAATTTATTTATTTCATCTGTTTAACATATTAAAATTATTATTACTACTCTGATCTTAAACTTCGAACGAGCATTAAATATAGATTTGTCCCAAAAAAACGAAAAAGGACGAATTTCGAGAAACCAAAACCAATATTATGGTTTTAAAGCGGCAAACATCAAATATTTGTACAGAAATGCGTTTTATATTTTCGTCGTGAAATACGGGCAGTTACCGGGAACATTAAAATTTCAATGCCGATTGCAACATGAAGAAAAAAACCAATAAAATGATACGAACAATACCCTATACTTTATATTTAAAACGTCTCTGAGTGTAAAAAATTGGCGCAAACCAAAAGCTCTTACGATTCGTGACGTAGAGCTTTTCGATTCCGGGTGTATTTTATGTTATTTCTGTCTTAATATATGTAGATGTAACAACTGTTATTGACTTTATTGCTTAAATACGGTATTTTGGGAATTTGGTATGATTATTGGAAGTTATTGTTATTATAAGTATTTATAATTTCTTTGTTAATTTACTAGATCACGCATTTACATTCGAATATAGCTGAAATTTTGTATAAAATCTGTATAAGATAGTCACGTTTTATAATGTATAAGCCAAAGCTACAGACTTCTAATTATATTACATTGGTTTAGTTAAACTGTTTTCAGATGATAAAGTTGATTATATAAAGTTTAGCAATGTTCCAGGTGCTATGGAAGAGCAAAATTCACAGTAATATAGCTTAATTCATACTTATCTTAAATGAAAATTTCATCTCAAAATGTTAAACAGAATATTAGTTTATTATTAATACCTTATAATTATGATACAGATATATATTTATAATACATAGAATCATTACATTAATGTCTTCATTCTTTTATCATACTAATCTCTCAAATAAGGACCTTTATCTGCCTAATATACTGAGAAATAATTTAATAAATGGTACTATTTGATGAGAAAACCACTAGCCTAAGAAGAACTTTTGAGCAAAGATAACTCAAAAGGAATCATTATGAAAGGATATTACTAAGAAAATCCCTGTATTAAAGCTCTATAGGAAGCAAGTACTTAGTATTATTACATTGAGATAAGTAGATGCAAAATGACATTATTATTTTTAGAAAGTCCTTAACCCCTTCGTAGCTTGTATTCAAAGAATTCTTCATACAACTTACATTGTATCTATTAGATATCTAGAAACTGTAACGAATACTGTAAACTGATATAAAATAATATATTATTCTATGTGTATCTTTCTCATCTTGTAATAAAATTTTTAACCCTTACTCAGAGCTGTTTTCTGCCAGTTAACACCCACCACATTTTTACTAGATCACCCTTTTGACAACCAAGCGACCAAATTTTTTGTCCATCTAGAAGATAAACACCAATATACATCCCGATATCACTGTTCATACTCTCAAGTAACCACTTGAGCGCGTAACTCGGCCCACAGGCCAGGCTTTACGACCTCCCCAACTATTTTACGACCAAGCCCTGACTGTGATTCGGCCATCTTCGTCTTTATTAACAATTGTATTTCCGAGCGATATAATGCCAGCTATTTTTGTCACATTACTGTGCTTATGATGTTCGTATCTGTGTTTAATATAAATGTTAAGGGCTTACACTTATGTAAGATCAAGTATCTTTTGCATGTGTTGTTTAGATGACACCTACTTGTCCCTGAAGAAAATCGATCAGTGAAACAGATGTATGGATAATGCATCTGCCCACTAGGGAACGCGGGATTTCACACTCTCTCTCCATAACTTGTATTACAAAATATTAATTTATCATCAATATTCATGTTTGTTACAAAATATAGTTCCTACGTACAAATTTACAACACAAAAAATACGTATTATAGAAATATACGTACAAAATGTTACACAACATTTTGTACCTTATAAATTTATAAGGCAAAAAAAAAAACGTATTTATTACCAAAATATAGCGTTCAATTACATAATATGCTCGTAAAAATTTAATACATGGCTCCTAATACTTATTTTTACAATGTAATTCCATTCGTTTATGTCCATTTCAAAGCTATTTACAAAAATTGTATGATTAACTGTTTTAGTTTGAATCCGATCCAATTTATGGCTCGTTAAACTCCTCTACTTTTTTCTTTACATTCACTTCACAGACTACTTATTGGAATAAATTATTTTAAAAAGCTTTCGCTTGTTTTCTCTTCATTGAGATTAAATTCATATCTATACATATTCTTTTAGCATTTAATTAACAATTAAAAATATATTAAGTATATTCTACAATTATACATTTCAAATCAATGTAGTATTTACTTGTGTTTGTTTGTATGCTAGAATTTTACATAATGAAATTAATTAATAGTTTTAAACGGTTTTAATATCTGTATACTGTATGTGGAGTAGTGCTTCTGCCCCCAAGGTTGTTAAATAATATGTGTTGTTTAAGCTAGCCGTTATGCACTACTAACTAATAATTCTAATAAATGTAAAAAGCATCGGGGAAACAATGTGGACGCACACATATACAAAAAGCTCGATCAGCGAATTGCATATGTGTGTCCCTACATTATTCCCCCCTTTAAAAAAAATTATATATATATAATAATCTCCACGTTTGAAATGTCGGGTCAAAATGAATAAATCGCTTTTGAAATCGAAATCGTTAAAAAGTCTTTAATTTCTAATTAAATAAATGTTTCAAAAGATACGGTTGTATTTATATATGCGAGGTCTTATCATAAACTATCTTAACCACAACACATCCTCATAAGTTTAAATATTGAATAAGAAAACCTTTATATCTCAATTCACAATGGTCTTACATGCTAAATTGTATGCATAAATGAACTTAATTGTCATTATATTTTATATTAATTCTAAATAAATCTAAATCTTCGTAGAATCAGCTTAGTTCCTCAGGTCATGGAGGCGAGAGAGTACCGGTGGAATGCACATATTCCTTCGCCTGCATAACCTCAGGAGCTAAGCACTCTTCTTTACTCCGCTTAGCTCTTCTTAGGTCTTCTTTTCTCTTCTTGTTTCTTTTTTCTTGTTTTATTTAATCTAGGGGGAATTAAAATGCAAATCCAGATTAATTTAATATCATTACATATTATTGAAAACAAATGTGTGCGTGTACTTAGTGTACACACGTAAGAAGTGAAACTTCTTTATGACCTTATTTTTCAAAAAATAATTTACTATATGCAACTTTACAGAAATACGTCAATCACGCGTGGTAGGGATGAAAACAAGATGGCGCGTAACGGAAAAATGTCACGCGTAACGAAAAAATGTTACACCAAATTTTTTTTCCAACCAAGTAAAAGAAGTTTCACTTTAACAAATAGATACGTTTCTCTACAAAAATCAAAATATAATTACGGTGCGTTTACATCAAACGAGCGACTGCTCATTCTAACCCCACTATGTCAAATTATTTTAGTGTAAACAGGCTTAGAGCATTCTTTCATTGCTCTTACTGCGTTCGAAAAGATTCCATGCAATGTTCTAATCTTCTTATATATAAAAATGAATCGCAAAATGTGTTGGTAAGCGCATAACTCGAGAACGGCTGAACCGATTTCGATAATTCCTTTTTTATTATATTCCTTGAAGTACGAGGATGGTTCTTATGTAGAGAAAACGTAAACATGTACCACGGGCGAAGCCGAGGCGGACCGCTAGTACTGAATAACACAATATTAGTTTTCGTTTACACCAAAAAATCACGAAATAATGATCTTGCTCTAGCTATATTCGTGTGATGTAAATGCACAGTTATAAGAAGTTATCGTACCTACATTTTATTTTGAAGAAGTAATGAATGCCAGAAATAATATCAATGGCCGGTTTCACAACTTCCGGATAAGTTCTGATAAGTTTATCTGAAAGTTAAAATTATAAATGAGATATGAAAATTTATCAAAAATCTAGCTATTAGGGACATTACTAGCAAATTGAGAAAGCTCTTAGTGTCTGTAATACAATATTTAAACCTCCGTCTAGGTAAACTAATTAATATTACCCCCACTTACTAACACCATAATATTATACGATTTTTACAATCAGCAAAACAAACAATATTTATAAAAACATTCGCAAAATATAGTATTTTACGAGTATTAAGGTATTCATTATTTTGTTTCTCTTAAAATTCATTATTACAGCGTTATAATAAATAAACGTATTCAACAAATTAATGAGAATTTCGCACTTGGAATACAATATGAATATCTATTAAAACAATAATCAATATTCATGAAAACAAAATAAATTTTCCAGGATTTATTTTACATCACAGAATAATTTTGTAATACAAGTTATGGGAACCATACACTAATAAACAAAAAGTACACGCATCCAAAACCATTGATTGTTAAATAAGATTATATGATAAAAATGAATGCTATACAAAATTGAATAATTTCAACGTTCACAGTTAAATCTATACTAATATTATAAAGCTGAAGAGTTTGTTTGTTTGTTTGTTTGAACGCTTTAATCTCAGGAACTACTGGTCCGATTTGAAAAATTATTTCGGTGTTAGATAGCCCATTTATCAAGAAAGGCTATATAGGCTATATTATATCATCAAGTTAAGACCAACAGGAGCGGAGCAATGCGGGTAAAAGCGCAGGGCACAGCTAGTAGAGAAATATAATTTAATCAGTCAAAATCAACAAACATTAATAATCAAATGCAGGACGCTACTGTATAATTCAGTCCACTACACTAAAACGACTCGTTAGAACTCAATTAGAAGCAATCCTACAGAACCCGTGTAATAATCTGACGGTCCTAAATAGCCTCTTTTCGGTAATAGCCGGCATTTTGTCAACTTAATGAAATAACTCCACACATCACCGTCCGAGCCAAGTATAAATGGTTCAATGTCTGAAGCTATTCCTTTTGTATAATTTGACAATCAAAATGGCGGAATTTCAGGAATTTTTATCAGGACTCCGCTAAAATACTAAGTGAAAATACAATTTCTGAGATACGCTTTTTAGGCTAATCACGAATGAAATGTCTGTACCGTAATAATTTATTTACTCGAATGAAGACTGGAATTTATAAAAATAAAAGACACGTTTGTTTATTTCTTGTAAACATAAAGATTACAAAGTAATTAAATAGTAACGTGACAAAAATAGCGTGGCAGTAATCGAAGTATACTGTAAAAGAATTTACTTATTTATATAGATTCCTACTTCTTCTTTCTTTAGGAATTAAATAAATAAATTAAGATTCAAGATACACTGCAACTCTATTCTGTATGTCTATCAATTCATTAAAGTACTAAGTTCCTAGTACTAAGTGAGAAGAGCAATATTCTGCTTCAATATTTATTAATTGATTGAAATCGGAGGCCTTAACTTCACCAGCTCAATTGTAAAGCTACTAAAGAACTTAAAGATATTAATTTGCACGTGAATTGCAAATCATCTTCTAGAAATATTTACTATTATGTTTGCTACTCTTGTTGGAAGCCAAAACTATGTTTAGATAGCAAAATTAATTTATTCAGTATTTATACTAGTAACATGTTAGATTTTCATTATCTTGACATAACATTCATCAAACATTATATAGAATATAGAAGAATATTATACTAAAAAATAATGTTTTCTGCGAAACAAGAAAATACAAACAGTATGTGATTTAATCTGCACAGTATTGCTTCCCATGAATAAAGAATACAATGAGCCGATGTTATTGCACCATCTAAAAAGGTAATATGCTTTAGGAAAGCTTCTTAAGAGCGCATATTCTATTTAACGCAAGTCAAAAACTCCGCGATCTATTACGATAGATCGCAGCTTGCGCTATCCTTTTACTATGAACAGCATAGGTCCACAGGAGAGCGCCGAGCAACATGTCCTCTCTCTGGAAAGGCTCGCTGCCGACTGATTTTAATCGGGTCGCGCACAGTGTTTTATAGTACTTTAAAAAAAATTGTAGAAAAATAATAGAGGTACCCTAGTTGATTTTTTAAATTTTATCTTATAAGTAAGACATTCTTTTATTGCAATATGTATAAATTATATAATTATATTCAATAAAGTCAAATATCTTGGTGAAAATAATCATTTTGTCGACTATAATTTTTAAAAAAATTCACATTGTTCGGATTTTAATTTCGTAAGTTAGGAGTCCAAAATAAAAAAATCTTTTAACTAACTATTTTGATAAGGATTTTTGCAGTTAGTTAAAAATAATTGTGTGTCAGATCTGTCAGCAATTTCAGATATTTTTAGCTTCGAAATTGACACTAAAAGTGAAATCAAGTAATCATCGGCTCAGTTATCTTGATGGTATTCAGAAATACTGTATTAATTGAAAAAAACTCTTAACTAACTACATAGACAATAAAATTTCCTAAAATTATTAGTAATTCATATGTTTGTAAGATAAGTGGTTGATGGACAATCTGGTTTGAAAAATCACATATTTGAGCCAAACAGCGCACGGACCGCGTACACGGCCTTAAGCGGTTTCTTTATAACGTCGTAGTTTAGCGTATCCAATAACAGACTTACAAACTTTCTGATATGGGAAATTAATACGTCTGTACATGCTGCAAACTCCTTTAAAGAGTAATATGAAAGTTTTATATTATTGTTGATATGTACCAGTCTTTAAAGTTGGTTAAGTTAACAAGTTAACTGTCATTGCACTAAAATAAATAGAATAAAAAGTATGAGTGGATAATTATAGTGTTAAACATACCTACACCTAGTATTATATTATATGTGCCTACACACATTAAATTACAATAATAAATTAAGAAATATCAGTATTTATCAGTTAAAAATCCTTGTAATATGGAAAACATAAAGTAACTTTACCGCGTATTAAATGAGTTCTTATGTTATTTTAAAAAAGTTTGTCGTCAATTTTTCTCGGGAGAAGAGACATTCTAAATCGTTGGTCGTTAAAAACCTTGACTAAGTTACTTGTCAAAGTTTTCGTGATCAAAGTAATGACATTTGACTTTATAAATACTATATAAATCACCAATGTCTATCTTTTAGGGCTGATTTTTCAATCCTTGGTTACTACTTATTCGTCGAATAATGTATAAAAATACCATTTTAAAAACGTATTCTAATTGCCCGTATTTGACAGTTTACGTGACATTTTAATATTATCGTGTAATACTTTATTGGACGGATAAGTTTTATCCAAGCATTGAAAAATCGGTCCTTATATAAATAAATATTTACAATCTAGTATAACTAAACTGTTCTTGAATATTTCATATTAGTGTCGTCGCAACAACGGATATTAGTGTAGTCGCAACAACGGATGATCGGATATAAATTAATTTAGGCGGGGAGATAGATTATGTTCTAGAGTCCAGATTGAAACAGGTTTTAACAAAGTTTTAAGGACAACGCCATTTAATGATTTCGTTCAATATTGAACAATTATTTACAAACCAATCACATTATTATTTGATACAAAATCTTATATTGTAAGCGAAAAATTAAAATTTATTTTACTAGCCAAGAAAATTGCAAAGGAAACCTTACCTTGCCCTACAAGGAACAAACTTATGAGCTTGATTCCTAGAATTAAAACGCTCTAACTTACATAATTTTTAATGCACTATGTGATTGCTTTCTAGGTCATTCTATGGGTTCTTTTAATTTTAATTTACTCGACTCTATACGACAAGGGTCAGTAATTATGCTATTAATTGTATTTAAATAAATAAATAAAAATAGTATATCAATAATTACTATCGACTACACAAAATATCGTACAGACAAACAAAGTCTCCTCAATAGTTTGGAATACTTTTAGTTTAATGAAAAAGTGGGTCCAGGAGGATACTTTATCTATACTAATAATATTATAAAGCTGATGAGTTTCTTTGTTTGTTTGTTTTAACGCGGTCAGGAACTACTAGTCCGATTTGAAAAAAATTATTTGGGTGTTACCTCATTTATCGAGGAAGGCTACAGGTCATCACGCTAAGACCAACAGGAACGGAGTACTGCGGGTAAAACCGCGGGGCACAGTTAGTATAATATAAAATAATTTGGAAAATCCAAAAGTGCACGCCTCATAATTTTTTTTTAATAAATATTTATTAATTATTATTTTTGTTTATTTAATAACAATTAAACCACATCGAATCAGACCCTGAAAAATGAAAGGGTTCTATTCCTGAGCATACTCAAGCGTAAGAGAAAAAAAAAAGACTCGATTAGTAAAGTATCGTGTTAACAAGAAAAAGGATCCGCACATACAGACACACGGACGTCCAAGACAGAACTTTTTTAAACTGTTTTTTAACTAGTTTAAATAACAAAAATGACATCAAAAATATCATGAACGTTAAAAATAGTGTTTTTTCTTAATATGTGTGTGTATGTATTATCTTACAAGTGCAATGTATGATACATAAAGACATTTTAAGTTTGAAAAATCAGATGTTTTTCGCGAAGTGACAGTAGTACCCACCTCAACGCTTCGCTTATGAGGCGTGCAATAAATTGAATTATAAAAAGTATTCCCCTCTCATTTACTAACAAATATTTATTCAATTCCTCAATTGGTTTACACAGCTCTTTTGAATTTAATTTCATCGTGAAGTTATTTACTTGGAAATTGATAATTAAATTTCCTAGCAAAACAAAATATTATAAAATATCAGCTAGTGCAATATTTACTGTGAACTTTCACACAATCATATAAAGGTCAACTCGGATTCCAGTTATTTTCATTCTCTATTTAGTATTTATGACAATGATGTTGATTTACTGGTATTTATCCCAAATAATGATGAATCAAAACCACAACCTGTATTAATCAGATCGGAATTATTACATGTACCCTCATTTGTATTCATAAGAGGAAACCAGTATAAGTTGATCTCTCTGTTGTATGATTACGCTTCTGTTCAAGGATCAAGTTACGGAAGTATGATGGAAATTTTTGTGCATTCTCTAATATTGTAAACTAACACTAATTAGTTATGAATATTTTTAAAATTTTTATATAATGTTTAACATTTGCATAGTTCACGGATAGCACTAATAAAAAGTACAAAACGCATTACAACTTAACTTCAATTGAATAAAAATTTAGAAAGCGACTAACTAACACAAATCTAAGCGTCTTAATCAAAATTTTAAGCGTGGCATCCATAGAGTGGCATCCCTGTCATGAGCTAGCACTCGCGAATAAAATTACACCAATACCAATTTCCGTAAAAATTGTACTATTTTTATCTCTTTCAAATTTGATCACAAAAGATTAGTTTCTCCTACACATTAATTCATCTTTCCAAGTACTCTTACACACATTTAACATCAGTTCTACTAACTTTATATAACTTTCTCCGAAGCTAAACTAGTACCAAAACAACCGTTCGCACCTTAATTCCGAAATCTCCTTGATAATTAAATTCTAATTGCATTACGTACAACGAATAAATCGTTCCTAGAAAAACCTTGATACGTTAGAAAAACCTTTGTAAATGTGATTTTGAAACCAAAGACTGTATTTTTAGGGTTCCGTACCCAAAGAGTAAAACGGGACCCTATTACTGAGATTTTGTTGTCTGTCTATCTCCAGGCTGTATCTCATAAACCGTGCTAGGTAGAAAGCTGAAATTATCACAAATGATGTATTTCCGTTGCCGCTATAAGTACAAATACTAAAAACTAAAATATTAAGGATGGTCCCCATAGTACGGAACCCTTCGTGCGCGAGTCCGGCTCGCACTTGGCCAGTTTTATTAAATTTTATTTTTATTACCATTTGAAAAGCGCATGGTCTCGTATCACGTTTTCAAAAGCACACAATACTTTTACGGCTTCTTGCAATAATATTGATTTAATTGAGCCGGGATATGGAATTTTCCAAGGCTTGTAGAATAATAAAGAAATTCTACTTATTTTATATGAGAAATATAAATAAGGAAGTTATGGAATGGCAGAGGGAGCGTGTATTGATTATTATTAGCTTATTTTATACCCTTTTTGTGTATGTACTTTTCGATAAAGGATAGGTATCTGAAATTGTGAAACCAAGAATTAAAGAGAATTTGATATTTTGGTTTGATAATTATTAATTTTGGAGAGAATTTTGCATCTGATGTAAAACACCATTTGAAACGACGAGTTCATTTGAGTAGGTAAATTATGTATAATAGGTATATTTTTAAATATTATCAGGAATTTTATTTTTCTTTGCTTGGGGATTAGATGGAATTTCATTCGTGCATTACTGATTTTTATGTAAGTATATATTTATTTATCTCCCAGTAAAATACTTGCTAGTAAACTTTTTTTTATATTTTAATGCTCGAGTAAGTATCTCAGTCGTAATAATAATATTTCATAAATAAAGAATATTGCTTATAATACCTTACTATTTAAAAAAAATGTATGCGTGTACTAGAGTACACACGTAAGAAGTGAAACTTCTTTATGACCTTAAAAATGTCACGAGTATGGCGTAACGCAAAAATGTCAAGCGTACGGCGTAACGCAAAAATGTCACGCGTAACGCAAAAATGTTACACTAAATTTTTTTCCAACCCCGATAAAGAAGTTTCACTTCAATTTCATGATTAATGAATATTGCTTATAATACCTTACTATTTAAAATATTCTTTTTCTCAGTCCTGAATAAGAAGGAAAAACTCGGAAGCTTTGGCGCAAATCTTAAATAGCGGAACCTAAATGGACTTACAAAAAGGTTGTTTGCAAAGAGAGATTGTATTCCAAACTCCCTGATTTTCAATAGGGAATTCCGATTGTTCACTTCCGATAGATTTAAAAACCTAATATAAATCTTATCTTCTTATTTTATCCGTGGAACTAAATTATTTCGTAGAAGAGAGGTTCGCTGAAATTGAAGTCTCAAACATTGTGTTAAGTCGAATTCATTTCAGTTTTAAGTTCTGTTATAATATAAGCTCCTTATAAAATTATTATGTAATAATCGATTAAAGCCGATTTTTCAGTTCATATTGAAGTTTTCTAGTTTCAAAAGTATATTCTTAATACTCTTAGGGTGCTTTTCTACCGATAATGAGCGAGAATGTGTAGCGAGGAATATGTTCTAAATAGCAAATAGTATCGCTTCAAACTTCAAACTAAATGATGCGATATGATTGGTTAGTAATAAACACATTTAAGGATGAATCTGACTAAATAAGCGTAATAACCGTATTTTTTATATACGCTGATATAGTCATAAATGTAAAATTACTCCAATGAAGGTAATACACAAATATTCAACAATTTACGTCAATAATGCAACGAATTCCCGTTCAGAACTAATAAATCACTCGTTTTGACCAGTGGCCAGTAATTTGATGATTGTGGAAAGCAAATACAGTATTTGTGCAAATAGTGATGTAGCGAAACTGTAATATAAACCCGTAATTGGTATAGGTATTGTGAATAGTTTACATTTATGATGGTAACTACTAACTAGCTTAATAACGAGAAAGAATTTGAAATATATATTATAAAGGCGAAAGTTTGTATGGATGTATGGATGTATGGATGTATGGATGTTTGTTACTCTTTCACGTAAAAACTACTGAACCGATTACAATGAAATTTAGCACACATATAGAGGGTAACTTGGATTAACACATAGGATAGGTTTTATCCCGGAAATCCCACGGGAACGGGAACTATGCGGGTTTTCCTTTGAAAATGCGGGCGAAGCCGCGGGCGGAAATCTAGTTTGAAATATAATGCCTGTGTTTTCACTACATAGTAAAAAACAGTCGTTTTCTCTGTCCCTATGTATGCTTAAATCTTTAAAACTACACAACGGATTTTGATGCGGATTTTTTAAAAGTGAGTCAGGAGGAATGTTTAAGCATATAATTTATTAGGTTTTAGAGAAAGCGGGCGAAGACGCAAGCGGAAAGCTAGGATATTATATAGTCATTTAGGTGAAAAAAGTTTTTTTCAAATATGTCCGGTAGTTCCTGAGATAAATGCGTTATACAAAAAGACATTTGAGCTTTATATTAGTAAGTATATAAAACTGATTAATGTAGTCTACCATGTTGTTATGCTATTCTATAAATAAACAAATTGATTTTAAATTTTAATCTCTTACTGCTCAACAAAAGACACGTAACCACGTATAACATAACAACCAGTGAAAAGCAAACAATAGCTTGATATCGTTTATAATATGTAATCTATCACACTTTGACTACACTACAGTCTCTGTTTGCGTGATTAATATATGCTGATTTTGAGTCTCATCTGTTGGGTGAATTAATCAGTATCAGAGCTGTCTTTACTGCAATATAATTAAAACTATGGATAAGTTTAGTCTTCATCTATTTTCATATAATAAGGATAAGCTTTATTAATAAGGCTTGTTTACTTGAAATTCATGTAAAACTTTGAAACATTACATAATATATTTAACCCGATTTTTTAACATTTTACCTTACTGTGAAGTAAGGTAAAATGTAAAAAAAACTAATTATTCTGACAATAAAACGTCTAGCGGCCTTACTTATAAAAAGTTAAACAATGGATAAATTTCAACCATTTCCTACCATAGCTGTGTCCTGCTCTTGCTCACATGAAACGTCATTCATAAAAACAAGACAGGTTATTGCAATAACTAATCCATTGCTTAGCGAATGGGTAATATTTTATAAGTAAGACCGTAGTAGGTATATTAGAGACTGTGAAGTTTGATGGTAATGAAAAATTCATACATGTACAATAATCAACACTCGCACATACACACACTATTGTAAGAATTACAACCACAAACTAACAAGGGTAAAAATCTCCCAATAAAACGCAACCAATCAGCGTTCACAATTCATAGCCATCACAAAAACCCTGTAAAGGCACCAAACGTTAAATCGTTTCGCGCCAACTCAAGCGAAGTTCGAGCCAATAATAGACGCTTCCAGAAGCTTCTAGAACAATCCAGAACTTTGTTACATGATAACTTGACCGGAGTTGCGAATGCTCCAAATGTACGTGACGATCTGGCCATCGTATAAAATTGTATAAAAGTTGGATATTGCTTCGATACTTCGTTCAAATCGGTTCAGTTCGCTATGATTATGTATATTTGGGACTCGAAGTATTGTAATAAAATGCTGGACTGGATATTGTATTTACCTTTCGCAAATAGTATTGAAATATTATGACTATTACTTCGCTCTTGTATTAAGAAGTCGGTCGTATGTTAGTCCGCTTAGGAACAAGGATTTTCGTTTTGGATACATAGGTAATCCCGGGCGGAATTATTTTGAATTTATTCGTTATAGGAAGGTAAATTCCAACAAATGGCAGGATAAAGATTTTTTTTATGTGAAACTTCTTTAGGCGCATTGAGAAAAATTTCAAGGTCGCATCATGGAAATACCAATACCGTCACGTCATGGAGTAAGGCAACGATTTTGGTATCTTTGAATCTTTCCAAAGAAGTTTCACTTCTGACACGTATGCTCGGCACACATGTCAGAAGTGAAACCCTTTTTTACTGAGTAAATCAAATAATACGCGTGTGTGGTACCGGGGCTGTATACACTAAGAAAATAAATCCTATATACGTGTTTACAGTATTTTAAACATTAATAATATTCGAGACGTCTAGAAAAATAAATCACTACTTAAATTTCTTTACATAAAATTCTTTGCGGATAGAATCTTCAATCTATCATGCCATTGACTCGAAAGGAGTATCTAGGTATTTGCTGACTCAGTGAGGTCAATGTACCGTACAGGGTCTGAAGTTAGATGGACCTTATGAAAGTATACAGAAAATCGGGATAATAATATGATGTTCATTCTCGATAGGAAACCTATATTTTTTCGGGATATAGTTTTGTTTTCCATGACATTGAAATTAAGTTTATTACAATACTAGCTTTCCGCCCGCGGCTTCGCCCGCGTTTTCAAAGAAAAACCCGTTCCCGTAGGATTTCCGGGATAAAACCTATCCTATGTCCTTTCTCGGGTATCAAAATATCTCTATACCAAATTTCATGCAAATTGGTTCAGTAGTTAAATGCGAAAGTAACTCTGTCTGTCTGTCTGTTACTCAATCACGCCTGAACTACTGAAGTCTGAACCAATTTGCATGAAATTTGGTATAGATATATTTTGATACCCGAGAAAGGACATAGGATACCTAGGTTTTATCCCGGAAATCCTACGGGAACGGGTTTTTCTCTGAAAACGCGGGCGAAGCCGCGAGCGGAAAGCTAGTTAACTATATTATAAGAATTCATATTAAATTAAGGCTATAAGTAGGTAAATTATCATACTAATTTTATGATATTATTTATTGTGAACTGTTTTATAAAAGAACTTTACAACAATTTATCATTTCAATTGTTACGTGAAGATACAAGAGCAGGTTAATGCAAGTTCACGCCTTGGAAGTTAAAAGTTTCCATTTTTCAGACAATTCGCTATAAAACTATTAAAAGCTTTATTTCTACTGGAAAATAATATATAACACTTGCACGTGCACATAACACGAAACTTATCATTCTACCTCTTTATTTACCGAAACAAAATACATTAAATATAGGTACGAAATGAACTAAATATACTGAAAATATTGTATTGAAATAGGACCAATTGCTTATTTGACTAAGGTAGTATAAGAAGGTATCGTAAAAGGCAATATTATACGATTTCGGTCTGGATTGAAGATACATACCACATATATATATATATATATATATATATATATATATATATTTATCCCACAAACAAACAGCCGTCCTCTGAAGACAAAAATGCATTTAAACTGGCGTCCACCTGCTTTTGGCGTCCGAATACTGGACGCCACTTTGATAGCCAGTGGCATTTACGTCCTATTGGTCCTAACAAACCGTAGGACAAATATCGATAGATGCCAAAATATCGCTTAAATGGCTGCAATAATATATTAAAAAGTTCGAGAAGAAATCTTAGCGCAGATGAGGCGCTGCTGTCGCGCGTATATTTACAGTCGTATAACTCGGGGATTTCCTGACTCCGACTCCGCGTATTTGGCGTCCACAACTGCGACGTTGCCAGCTCGTTCGCAACAATAGATCACAATCATAATATTTACCACTGACTGCAATATTCGCCGTAGGAGGTGTACGCGTTGCGTATCATTAGGAGCCCGAGTTTGCTGATGATAAAGCTGCCAAAAATGTTTAGTAAATCCATATCTATAATATATAATAATAAAAAACAATATGGGATTAACATGCCTGAAATAAAACAATTTTAAAGTGAAACTTTTATTACATCGTCTCAAACTTTTTGGTCTGTGTAGCGCATGTCGCGTGACGGTCGGCTGCCGAGTAGGTATAAAGCAGTGTTCGGAAAGTTTCACTTTTACCGTGGTTTCATAAAACCACACAACATTTTTTTTTAATTCATTTACATATTTTATTTTATAATAAAATCGTAGGAAAGTAAAAACTGTACATTGAATATTTTTTTAAAATAATACTTGAGGCGTGATCTACAATCGATATAAAAGCCAAAAATATAGTTTTTAGAATTTTTGTCTGTTTGTCTGTATGTACGTCCGGGATAAACTCAAAAACTCCTGCATGGATTTACTTGAAATTTTGCATGAATATTACTAAGAGGTCGGGCTATAGGCTACATATTATCAAGCTATCACCTACGGGGCAGAAGAGTTCGTTTGTTTGGTTGAACGCGCTAATCTCAGGAACTACTACTACGATTTGATTAATTTGATTCTTTCAGTGTTGGACAGCTCATTTATTGAGGAAGTCCAAAAGCTATATAATATCACGCTAAAGCTAATAGGAGTGGAGCAGTAATGAAAAATGTTACCAAATTGGAGGAAATTTAAGCGACGGTAGTGGGTGAAATTCTTTATAAGCCATAAGATTTAAAGCGAAAAGACCACGAACGTAACTTTCAGTTAATATAACAACATAAATAATATGTTTATATTGAACGGACGTACAATAGCTTTATACGGACGGCCAATAGCTATATACGGACGCTCAATAGCTATATATACGGACGTCCAATTGCTATATTATACGAATGTTCAATTCAAATCTAGTGGGATATTCTCAAAATCTTTCTTCTTCTCTAAAAATATTTCTTCCTACTAAATGCCAATAATTCCCATTGATCCCTGGGAAATCTGTGGGGACAAATGGGAATAATCCAATATGGTGCAAGTGATGCAACACGATTGGTAACAGTATTTCCATCATACAGTAGCTTGTTAGTAGCCAAACAGTACTGCCGCAAATAGTGCCGTATTTTTACAATTAAAGTAGTCAGGTTATTGAACGTCCGTATATAGCTATTAGGCGTCCGTGTATAGCTATTAGGCGTCCGTATATAGATATTGGACGTCCGTATATAGAT
Organism: Colias eurytheme; assembly: GCA_907164685.1. Lineage (NCBI taxonomy): Eukaryota > Metazoa > Arthropoda > Insecta > Lepidoptera > Pieridae > Colias > Colias eurytheme. The sequence goes on along the minus strand of CAJQZN010041118.1, from coordinate 12,848 downwards.
ATTGGACGTCCGTATATAATATTTGACATCCATATATAATATTGGTTCAGGCCATGGTAGGATACAATGCCGATTTTTATCATACCTATATATACCTATTGACCCACAAATGAAGTTATTACCTACCTACTTGTCTTAAATTTATAAAAAATAGACAAGATAAACATGTACATAATTAAATGCTTGTTATTTTAGCAACTACCTGCGATTTTTCATGTAAAAATTACAGACAGGAGCTTAATTTTCTTTATCTTATTATAAACTACTAGCTGCTCCGCGCGGTTTCACCCCCGTGACTCCACTCCTGTTAGTCGTAGCGTGATGATAGCCTATAACCTTAATCGATAAATGGTCTGTCTAACACCGAAAGAATTTTTCAAATCGGACCAGTAGTTCCCGAGATAAGCGCGTTCAAACAAACAAACAAACAAACTCTTCAGCTTTATAATATTAGTATAGATTTGTGTACTAAACTTTATCAAAATCCATTGTTACTAATTACGTGTAGATAGATTATTTTTTAATGATATAAAAATAATGTGCATCCGTATATGTATAGATCTGACTAAATTGGTATAAATGAAAAGACAAGCGTTAATAAAAGAAAGATATAGTAAACCGAAATCTGGCAACGTCGCACTCACAAATGCCGTTCATGCTATCAATGAGGACGCTAGATAGTCGATGCAATAGGTAAATCACGATCAATATATCCAGGACGCCTATAATTTATGACCATGGTTCGGGGCTCAAAAATGTTGCGGCACGAACGCAAGAAGAATATTGCGAAAAATTTAATTATCCGAAAATGACGTACCCCACGGAGCTGGCTATTGAAAAACTAAGCAATATTCATTAACACATGTTAAAAAAAGCAAGCGAAACTGGGGGACGTCGTAATGATGCACGACGTGCATGACGCCAAAAAGATTGTATGATGTAAATATATATATATATACACATATATATACATGCCACATATTCAAGTTAGTCAGCATAAAAAACACATGTAGAATAAACACTAGTCGAGCTGTTTAAGTAGAAAAATTATTAAATAATTTTTAACGATTCGATTTGAACAATTGAAATTAATAAGGTACTAAAAATACTCTTCAAAGAATTTATAACACAACATTAATTCTTAAAATATGAAAGAAATGAAAAATATTATGATGATGGCGAAGTAAAGTTTCTCAACGACAATTCGCGGGGAAACTTCAGTAATCAATGTTGGTTCTAAATGAGCGTTTATAAGCCATTCTGCAAATCGGTAGAATCATAAATTCATATTATGATTTCAAAACTTACCATGTAAATGCAGACATTTCAATATTTGGTACCTTTTTACGCTATATTGAAAGAAAAAAAAGACACTTTTGTTGTTTGGTTTTAAAGGTCAGTTTGAAATGTAGCGATAAATCTCTTTACAAGCATCGTCATCAGCATTGTAAATGAATATCTTTCATCTTAGTGCATAAGCATAAGCATTATTTAAAATAAAGCTCCATAGTTTTCATATAATCGATTTTCAATTCGTTCTATTTATTGTTTTAGCGCGAAATCAAATTAATTATTGCTAATAACGTGGAAAACTTGTTTACACATATGCACAATTCATAATTAATTAAAATTTGTCGGAATCCTTGGAATTCAATAATTTTACCAACATTTTATGTTATTCCTTAGAATAAAAAAATATATTTAAAATTGAAGCAAATTTTTGTTAAACGATTTTCGTTGAATCGAGAGTTTTTTAATGACTATAATAAAACTGGAATTCAATTTAGTGAAACAAACTTCGGTGATTCGATAAATGAAAAATATTATTATATTTAAAACTAATTTTTATATAAAATTCACGGTTGTTACATTGTATTATTTCTAACAAAGAAAAGATAAATATTTGATTTATCTACGCCACCCACCGGTCCGCTCCCATGTTCAAAACTTTAATTAAAACAACAATTATAGATAAAACAAAACAAATTATTAATGTAAAATTAGATCTTGAGGATGTACGGAATTATATCCAATCCATTTTTTTATCAGAAATCTAATTCAATCAAAATCATAGGAAAATCACAATAAAATGTAATAATCTATTAACTTACAAATAGGTATACTATAAGGTTATTAAATAAGAACACTATACTATACTACTACTACTTAATATCCCTTCAAGCATTCGTATAGAATATGAAGAAAATAAATAACATAATACTTACCTATATGTATGATAATCTGTCGAAAGAACGATTTTTTCTATTCTTGTTGTTACCAAATATTTCCCTTCAAAACACTTGTTTAGATTATAAAAAATAACATGCCTTAGGAGAGGCCTATGCCCAGCAGTGTACGGAGAAAGGCTGAAGAGAGTGAGAAAGAGAGATAGAAAATAGCTCTAAGCCACTTACTTGAGGAGTGAAATTCGGCAAGGTGTTGCAAGCGGGTGGTGCCGCGGTACTCCCATAGTGTTGCTGGTATGACGAAGTGAGGATCTTCTTGTGAGCCGATGCGTGCGCGCGGTACGCACTTACACTTAACTTCATGGTCAAATTACTTGGTCAATGGTCAAAAGATTTACACTTTTACCACTAGTTTATAATTCACGGTTGTAAGTACATGATCAAACTATTAGATAAAAGGATAAAGCACTTTTACCACTATTCACAGTTGTAAGTACGTGGTCTAATTTTGTGAATGTGGTCAAACATTCAAACCTTTTTTACCGCTAGAGTTCCTAATCCACATTTGTAATAACATGATCAAATTATTGGGTAAAAGGTAAAAAGGTCAGAGCACTTTTAACAATACGATTTATAATTCAAGGTTGTAAGTATATGGTCAAAATATTCGTGAAATGGTCAAGTGGTCAATCCACTTTTACTACTATTCTATCTATGTTTTTCACTGTAATGAACGGTTCATGTAAGTAATGATTTTTAAATAATTCGTCAAAAGGTCAAAGCACTTTTACCACTATGCTTTCTAATTCACAGTTTTATTGTATCGTTTGTTATATCCATTTACGCCATCGTTTTCGTGCCATCTGGAACAAAAGATTTCAGTCGTGAATTATATGTTGCGTGGAACAATATCCAATGATACCTACGCTACGCTATTTAGTTTTGACAAATTATTTGCAATAAAATTAACGATGGGACCATTGTGTTGCTTATTTTAATTCATTGTGTATAAATTAAATATTTGGAAAAATTGTACATATTATGTTATCACTGTTATAAGTGAAGTAAAGTAAAGTATTGGTGAATAAACGAAATGAATAAAAATTAATAAACGTTTGTCACGCAATTACTCTACAGCAGTTGGTAAAAATTGAAACAAAATGTATCACTTTTGCTTCATTATATTTGGAAATAATTCAGTAATAAGGCTATGTGCAAACATTATTATTGTGGAATGTTGAGACCACGCGGCGTAGGTCGATAACCAACTCATAAATATTAAACATTGGAAATGGAAACTATTGGTATACTTAATTAATTTATAAATATTTCATGTGTTTATTCAAAACTAGCGGTCCGCCCCGGCTTCGCCCGTGGTACATATTTACGTTTTCTCTACATAAGAACAATCGTCGTACTTCAAGGAATATAATAAAAAAAAGAATTATCGAAATCGTTCCACCCGTTCACGCGTGATGCCATGACCAAGAAAAACGGGTTTCATTTTTATATTAATTATAGATAAGGTAATAATAATAAGAATATTTTTGTTGTATAATTCAAAGGCAGTCAGGAGAAACACCCCAGGACACTTTCTGGATTGTAAAACACACTTAAGTAGTCATTGGAAAGTTACTAAAAAAATGTTGTGTGGTTTTATGAAACCACGGTAAAAGTGAAACTGTTCGAACGGTTCCGAACACTGCTTTGTGTAGCGCATGTCGCGTGAGTCGTGACGGTCGGCTGCCGAGTAGGTATACCTACTCGGCAGCCGCGATACACGCGAGATGCGCTACACAGACCAAAAAGTTTGAGACGATGTAATAAAAGTTTCACTTTAACAAGCTGTAATTATGTAAAACATAAAACGTCGAAGGCCCGAATTTAAAGTCATCGACAAGTTCATAAAAGCAGGTTTAAATAACACAAAAAGTTTCAGGACGACTTATCATCGCAAAAATTTAATTATCATAAAGTAAAAGTTACTTTTAATGTTGGAAAGGTTACAGAAATATACTTTGAAAACTTTATAGCTCTGAGTTGGTTTTTAACGCAGTGGTTAATAAGTCATGAGTCTATAAATTTTGTTCATTTAACTTTTTATTAAACTGTTGCATGTGGAACTGAATTATCTATACGCAAATTATTAAGGGGATGAAAGACCTTGACTAAGACAGGCTGTATTTTTAGTTTACGTTTATCTATACTAATATATTATTATAAAGAGGAAAGGTTTGTAATTATGTATGTATGTATGTATGTATATGTATGGTTTTCACGCATAAACTACTGGACCGATTTCAATGAAATTTAGCACACATAGAGAGTAACTTGGATTAACACATAGGCTAGGTTTTGTCCCGGAAATCACACGGGAACGGTAGATACGCAGGTTTTTCTTTGAAAACGCGGGCGAAGCCGTGGGCGGAAAGCTAGTTTAAAAAACTTGATGTGTTTGTGAAGGCAGTGATATAGTGACAAGATAGATATTATATTTAATTTTATTCCTATACCAGGTAGCATTTAGCGTAATATTATATTAGTAATTAAAAATATAAAAAGAGTACAGACCCTTTTTTATAATCTTTGCTAATAATTATAAATCTGAAGAACTTGTTTGCTTGAGCGCTTAAAGCTCAGGAACCACGCGTCCGATTTGAAAAATGACTTCACTGTTAGAGCCAATTAATCGAGGAAGGCTAAGGCTAATATCATCATACTAAGACCAAAAGGAACGGAGCAATGCGAGTAAAAATCCAATCGTATCTTGCTACAGATAGAAAGAACCACGATTTTTTAATTGCACATCAGCATCCATTACACAAAATTAATACGCGAAGGATCAGTATTAATAACCTATTTATCTTATTACATACATCAATCAATACTAAGATAGACACGAAATTGCTTTTAAATTGCACGAAAACTTTGTAATCGTATTTTCAAAGTAAATACTGAATATCGAAGGCGGCAAGATTGGCAAGTGACTTTCCCTTATATTATCTGTAGTATATCGTAGTAGGGATGTGCTGTGTGGATGTGGTATCGATAGAATGGAAACAATCGGAAAGGAAGATATTTGTATTAAACCATTGCTGTCATTATAACATAACATCTGTAACATAACTTTTTGTTGTTTGTGTACTTTTATGCATGAATATAGAATCCTCATGCCGCATACTTCTATAATTCAGATAAAAAACCCATTAATAATATTAATTCATTGCATTTAAAATGATTAATCGTCAACTAACCTAACATAATAACTGCGAATTAAAAGTTTCAATGTCTATACTTATCGTGAAGTAAATTATCCGCGAAAACACATAAAAATATTTTAATACGGTCGAATTGAATAAACCTGTTTTGAAGTCGAGAGTCGTTGATGTTTTGAAGGAGTTAAACATTGTTCTTGCGAAACAATATTTGGCATCGATATCGATATTTCGTTGCGAACATCACTAAAGGAACAAGTGGCGCCGCTGGGTCGAGTTAGGAAATTCCCAGGCATAGCGGGGGAAATTAAAATTCGACTTTTGGTAGACGCTCCTCACATTTATAATTATCGGTAGATGGGGTTCATGGTTGTTTGTTCATTGTGTTTTATAGATTATCATGTACATATAATATGTCCATTTACATAATAACTATAGATGCTAATATTATAGAAGATTTTTTTTTGTATGTTTCGAAACTAGTTAAGGCATTTTTGGGTTGTCTGGCAGAAATCGCTTACAGCGATAAGACCGCCCTGTGTACATGTAATTACTTGTATAGCTCTTAATTTCTAATGCTTTATTGAGTGTGCAATATAGAATTTTGAAAATATTTTTAGCAAGGATTATCTAATGCAGGCAACAATTAGTTTATTTACGTAAAATTATATTTTATATATATTATTTATAGTATTATATATATATGAAATATATAATTATATTTTATATTTATAGCACAGGTAAAAGCGTAAATAAGTTTCTTCAGAAGGTAAAAGATTCAACAAGCTTGCAAAATATTACCAATTTTATCAAAATCAAGTTTAAGTTTGAAAGTTCTAGACGTGTAAACTCGTTCACAAGTGCAGTGAAAATCTTATGGATTATGCACATATTCATTGGTTCAGAAATTATTCTGACTTCAAATGAGGTTCAATTTGAAAATTGATAAATAAACATTGAAATATGAAAAGTAAACGCTTTTAAAATACGTTCTACGTTCAATTTAAGTTTAACCTTATGATGTGAATTTATCACTTAGTTACTGGTTAATGAGGTAAGAATTTCATTATTTATTTATTTATTTATATTTACTACAATAATACAATTCATTATAAATTAAATTAAACTGGCACAAACATAATCTCTTTAGAGATTTACCGCGCGCCAGCGCCGTCGACATAGAAAATAAAGATTCGATAATATAATATTGACAAACAAAAACACATATTAGTTATTACAGACATTCATTCACAAAACTAACAAAAATATCATATTAAAAATGCTTTGTCTGAAGTGAAACTTCTGTGGCAAGATTCAAAGATACCAAAATCGTCGTTTTACTCCATGACGTGAAGGCATTGCCATGACCCGACCTTGGAATTTTACCCCCAATGCGCCTAAAGAAAATTAAAAAAAAAATGTAATGCACAAAACAAGTAAATATAATTAATACTGAGTGACATACTATTCTAATTAATATAAAATCTTCTTCCTTTGAAATGAATCCGAACTGCCCCATTAAAAATATATCAACACACAGAATCGAATATTTTAACTATCACAGTATTAACTATCCCGAAAAAATATTATATTTCAAAAAATTCACCAAAATAAAATTTACGTAAAACAAGTAAAAACGTATGTTTTTCAAGTTAAATCCATAATGATGCTCCAGCCTCCGACTATCTCACCAAAATGCATTTTAACGAGATCACGCCGCTCTCAAAATTTTCATTTTAATTATATTGTTCATTGTTTTAATGAATTGCAAATTTTTGGTCAACTCTTCGAGGTTTTCTTGCGTTTATTTTGTTGCCACTGCAACAAAATAAACGCAAGAAAACCTCACGCATTGTGACTTACTTTTAATGAAACACCCTATTAGCATTTAGGTATTTTATTTCTTCTTTATTGCCAATTATTATTTTTTTGTATAAATTCATTATTTGAATATAAGATGTCTCTACAAAGTACAGGTACCCTTGAAAACTTGTATCATCTATTGTTATAGTTAGACGAAACTAAACATGATACATTTTTACAAGTTTTAAAGCACAAATTACAAATTACAATATTTAAAAAAAATATTCTCATATTCTAAAAATTATACTAAGTAGAAAAGTATCAAAAATAATGTATGTTGTAATCTAATGAAAATAAATCGTACTTTCATTAAAATCAATCAAGCATTTTTATATATTAAAAATCTTAAATAAAATATTGTACAATAAGCTATATCTTTTATACGAACCATTTCATCTTACGCACGATTCGTTACTCAAATTACCGAGATTGCGGTAAACAAAATCCATAACGCAAATAATATCTATTATTCCATATTCAATCTAATAGAGAACCATTATTATATTGGTACGGGGAAACGTATGATTACAGTATGAGTTTCTTTTATACCCAGTTTTGAAGTAAAGGCCGATTTTTCAATTTGATTAAAACTTGTTCGTCGTATTAAACAACCATTTCAAAAATGTATTCTATTCATGTTCTGTTGGTATAAAAAATACACTTTTATATTCGAAAAGTAGCTAGAGAAAGTATAAATCAGGCAGTTTAAAGATTTTCTTCTAACGGGTCTACAGTACCCCGAAAATTCAATGAGGAATCGGATAAGACTTACAGCTGCTCTATCTTTCTGGGAGATTATGACAAAGCAAAAAAGAGCGTGTGTGCCGAGCACACGCGTCAGAAGTGAAGCATCATTGACAAGATTAAAGGTTACCAAAATCGTCGCCTTCGTCCATGACGTGACGGTATTGCCATGACGCGATTAGGTTTCACTTCAATAGGAGATTTATGATTATAAACCTTGTTGTATGTAATATAACTAATGCGCCGTACGTTGTGCTTTCACTCCTTACAGGATATTAGGACTTACACTCCTTACACCTAGATTCAATATAGCGTCCTCTGAAGGAGCTTATTCAGTGAGATGTTTTAATTTTTATTTTTTTTATTTTAAACCATAAAGATACAAATGTTCGTTGTAACATTATTTTTCTTTAGTCATACCATTTCGGTATACCTAACATTTTGAAATAGTTCTATTTATTTGAGATAGTATTCAATTCGATAAGTAGAATATAATTATTAATTATATAAAATATAATATTACGATTGTATTGCAATAACTGCATAATGTTGCTAATATGTAAAAATGTATTGGTACGCAAAAAATTATTTGAATTTGAATAAAAACAAGGTTCACAAACAAACTCATTTATTACTAACACGCTCTTATACCCACCATCAATCATAAAATATGTACTTGTAACTTAATATCAATTAGCACACAATACGCAAATGGACTGGATCAATCCAACGCACGCTGCAGGCAATAAGCAATCTCACCCACACGAATTACATAGCATTATTACTGCGAAATAGTTAACATTTGTCATTCATTTGTCCCATGTATTATATCACTGACCCTGACTCCTTTTTACGGGAACAACAAAAAAGTAACCCAAGTAAAGTGAAACAGTTTTCAAAACTGGTCAAGTATTTTCAAAGCTTATTTGACACATCTAAATAATATTTTTCCTCTTTATAGCATTAGTATAGACGTATGATATAACTATATTTACTAGAAATACATTTTATTAAAAGGGCTCTACCTAAGCCCATATCTTAGCATACCATGTACATTGTACATAGAGGTTCTTTATATATTTTTTTCTATTTTAAATTTTATTTAAACTTTAAAAAGGACGTCCATTTACCTTTACAATGTCTAAAAGGGTGTCCTTTTTTCCGTACTATGTCAAAAATTCATAACGTTTCTGTAAAAAATATAAAATATATATATTTTCAATTTCATGACCTCTTTAATACTAGTTTCACCGTACCAAAATAACATTGGTAGAATACAGGGGGTTTACAATATTATGTCTTATTTGCTTATAAGCAGTATTATATCCAGTGTGAAAAAGTGATGGCGCTAGACGACCACCAGCACTGTTTTTCCACTATAGAAATAATACTGCTTTAAGACGCTATGCTACGGCAGAATTAGGTTACATCTTTATGATCAGCATTCATTCTCATTCTAAATTGCGCTCAGGTGGCGACGGGAATTGCTATTGCATATCAACGAGCTTCGAATATTAATCACTACGGGATCGAGATATTTGGTACGTGTGAACTACGTCATCGCTGCAATATCTTGTAAACCTTCGTAATATGCGTGTTATGTACATGATAGTTTGACACCTGCAACTATGTCAAATTAAACCGTAACTCTATGTTATTTGAATTTAAGGTAAATATAAAATGTTGTGTGGATACAATAAATCTATTAAATGTTTTATTTCCTACTAGCTTCCGCCCACGACTTTGTACGTGCATCCCCGTTTTTCCCCGTTCCCGCAAGAATTTCGGGAAATCCTTTCTTAGCGGATGCCTACGTCCTAACATCTACCTGCATGCCAAATTTCAGCCCGATACGTCCAGTGGTTTGGGCTGTGCGTTGATAGATCACTATATCAGTCACCTTTGAGTTTTATAAATATAGATAGATTTTATACATTAAGCGGTTTATGAAAAAGAATTAAATATTATTATACACCAAAGTAACTTAAAAATTGGATTGTAATCATTCATATTAAGGCAATCCTTAAATGCGATTATAATACCATACCCATTTGCTACTCTTAATTCCTTTTCATTTTAATAGATTTAGATAATTATATCCAGCAACAAAAATAACCTTAAATTATTGTCCCCTGTATCACCACAGTTCCAATCTCGATATATTCCGGTGTACCACGCTCAAAACCAAACACGGCCAATAAATTGCTTGTTAAATGGTGCCAAACCATTGTAACCCCTACAGGGCAGGATTAAAATGCGTGATTTGCGTGCTTTGAACGAGAATTACGGTAATAGACTTGGAGTTTAGAGGTTTCAAAGGCCTTATGATATGCTAATGCTCCGTAGTGCTTTATGTGCCTTTGACGATTCTTGGTATGGTCAAAATCTGCGTACCACTTCTAAATTAAGCTTTTAAATATTGTGTGGTAGATATGAGCTAAAACTAAAGTAAAAGGATGTCAATAACTGAACTCTTCTAGGAAAATACAATTCGTTGATTCTATTTCATTATACCACAGCTTAGAAACTTTATTTTTAGTCAAGGAAGAAATAAATGGTACAAATACATTTTATACACAGTGATAAAAGTAGATCATGTTTGCAGCTGTATATTTATGTACTGCACATTGCAGTTTTCGGTTTGGTTACGTCATCAGTCTAGCAGGAATTTAAATAAAATATTCTGCTATTTTTCTTCACAACTACATCGAATTTTCAAGAAAAAAAACATCTCATGTATATAGCTCTGCTGAGACACTTTATAGATTTCAATATCGTTCAACAGAGACACTTTCAAGCCACTATCCTTCAATCGCATGAAATAGGATCCTACACACAATCCGACTCAAAAACATTGGAACATAAAAGCACGACTAAGGTTCGAGTAAAAAGGATTGAAATGAAATGAGCCACGTAAGCTTCTAGAAAGATTCTGTTAGCGATATTTTATTTTTAGCGAACGGTGTGCAATTTTATATGGAATACCTAGAGAGAAATCCAATACATTGAATGGAATGGAACTATTTATAATTCGCGTTGGATTTTCTAATTGCTTATGTGTCAAAAGGGGTAAATTTGTAGCCTAGTTTACAAGGTACAAACCTAAAATTGTATTTATCATTTTAATTAAGGTTATAATTATTGCTTAAAATATTCCAACTACAAATTATGCTTTAGTTTTTTAGTTAGTAGCCATTTTTACACTATCTTAATGTTAAGTCACATACCTACAATATATTTTGTAAGCAGACATTAATTACAATAATTAAATATCGTATATTAGAAATCAAATATACAAATAAAAATTAATACGCAATCAAAAGAAAATTAAACTGATTAAAATCTTGCATTTATATGTAAAGTTTTTAGTAGATATATGTAACATGACTACTGGAAGTTTCCTCAGATTACGATAGCTTTCTACAAGTTCAGCAATATAACTAATGGAATGCATGCATACTTCCCCTTTCCCTCGGGGAAAGCAGGTATACTATAGTACACTTCTATTTCATTATTTTTAATTATTTTCGGCGTATTTTATAATGTACATTGTTTACTTACTTTATACATCACTTTAACAAAAACAATCGTTATTTATATATTTTCACTAGCATTCCGCGCGCGGCTTTGTCCGCGTATACCTTCCTCTTAAATATATCTATCAATGGGAAAAATCCACTTCCAAATCCGTTGCGTAGTTTTAAGATATATACATACATAGGGATGGACAGACAGCGACAGCGACTTTGAGTATTATATCCAGGCCATCACGTGTTGTAAAATAGCAAAAAGTAACTCTAGGTTATAAATTAATATTGATTCAAAATACACCTTAATCTATGTTCTGTTTATTAAGAAGACCCAATAAACAAAGATTCATAATACAATTAGTAATATAAAACTTAATCAGGAAATCCATACCTACATAATAAATATCCGTTTAAATCCTATTCAAAGTTGAACTGACTTATCTCACCTATGAGATCTCGTGTAAGACGAACTTTCAATGGATCCTCGAATAAAACGGAAGGACATTTATTTATTATATGAAACTTTAGATAAGTATCAAATATGATAAAAGTGTATTTGGTAAAGTTTATCCTTCTTTTATGAGATAACGGGATCAATATAGTTTTTAGGACAGAGATAGAATTTGGGGTCATACCTAAGCGTAGCCGCTAGATATAATCTACCTTCTAATATATTTCGTTCGTAACTATTTTATTTTGTACTCTGTTGCTCTTTACTGAAGCAATAAAAATATATAATATAATATGTCATTGTATTTCTATTAGAGTGCAGATTTATCGCATGTCGCATGTTTCATCGCGATGGATAAAGTGGAATACAGATGGGAGTGATGAGGAGGTTTAATTTCAAACCTCGGGTAATCCAAACGCATATGAATTACGATCATTATTTATTAACAACCGAAACCCAAAAATTAATCTAAGAGACTGCAGTCTGTGTGAAAAAATCACCCTGAAAAAGAATATTGAAAATATGATAACTCATAATATAATAAAGATTGTGTAACAATAGAACTTAAACTTGCAAGCTTGCTACGGCGACACAATTTAATGATTTATATTTACGAAATAAAAAATTGGTTGTCTGTAAAGTCGGGTTAATATAGCACTCCCCAATCCGGCTTGTCACCGTGGGGTTTCAGACTACAACCCTCCAAACCAATCAACCGCATCCTACAATAAAACTTTAAATTATAGAAAATTCAACATTGCCACATTTAATGTCCGCACTTTGAGAACTGAGGAACGCCAAGCAGAATTTGAACTAGCCATAGAACAAATACGTTGGGACATAATAGGTATCTGTGAAA